>JAPYYM010000530.1:0-14569 GCA_028534135.1 Potos flavus
ATTGGGCCCAGTGAGATTCTGGCAGGTCTGGTGGCTCTTTGGAATTGTTTCTAGGTTTTCCTTTATCACATGAGGAAATTTAGAAAGTTGGACACGCAGGTAGAAAACTGCATGAATAAATAAGTTGCCAAAAAATAATCCCTGGATTCAGAGACACCGAGAGGAGTCCATGAGGATAATTGTGAGAAATGAGACAGATTTTAGGGAGAATAGCTGGGGAACACATGACACAATAACTTAAAACTTAGAAAACAACTAGTTACCAAAGTGGTTCTCAAACTGTATTCCCAGGGTCACAGTGTTTTATGAGCTGCTCAGAAGCATCCTGCCCCTGGGATGCCGTAGCCGCGTTCTTGTCACCGGATGCCATCACTCCATTTGACCAAGTTGTCCCAGCCTTAATTTAAGTTGTTCATCCACTAACATCTAAAAACATCCCGTGCCTGCTCCTGTTTCTGGACTCCAGCCCTCCTGAAAACACCTCCAGAGCAAAAATTAAGCGAAATGTCTCTGAGCACCTGACACCTATGCATCCCTGGCCCAGGGCCATTGCTTTCTGCTGCCACCCGTGGCCAAAATCTTGTTAACCCCTGTGTTTTTAGGTCACCTTCCCTTTCATTGCACCAGGATGGGAAGCTAGCCTGACTCAGATTTCGCTTACCTGATCGGCCACACTTTAAGCTGGTGCTTTCCGCTTTAACATTCTCCCTTGTTAGTATTAGAAAAGGAATGCATTGTTATGTTGAAAATAGGAAAGTATAGAGAAGCACAAAGCAGAATTCAAATCACCTCCAGAGTTAGCCACAGTTAATAATATCTAACTTTCCGGTAATCATCGGACATATTTTTATAAAAATGAGGTCATGCTTTTTTGAAAAGAGGGGGTACTTCCTGCACACTGAACATTTTCCTGTTTTTATTCTTCTTCTATCACATAGCTTCCATGGACCACTGTGGGTTCTATCTTTTATATATGCCAGAATGTAGTGAATGAATCTCTTTACGTGGGAATTCAGAATGTTTCAAATATCTCATCACTACAAATAATACTGAAAATATTTCAATGTCTCCTTTCACATCAGTAATGTCTCCTTAGGTTCATCCAACAATCTATGGCACAGGAATTAAAAAAAAAAAAAAAAGTAGTCAATATGCCTTCATTAGAAGGGAGAGAACTATATCTTTAGGAAGATTTTATGAAAGAATTTAGGAAGGTTATTATTTTAAATGGTTAATATTTTTATAGGTGTTTAAAGTGGTGCAACCTTTATTCATTTACATGGAAATGTCAGTCACTTCAATGATCTGCCTCATTCTCCCAAAATGTCAAGGAATATTAAGAAACTTTCACTGGACAAAATCCAATATAGATGAAATTAGTAACAGCTAACAGATAACTTGTTCTTTCCCTCTGTATTGACTATGGCTTTTATTCTCCAGAAAAAACTTGGAAACAAGAGGATCGACACAGATGTATGTACATAGGGACAGTGGTAGCACCAACCTCGTTTATATTCATATGATAAAATTGAGGTTCAGAGAGAGCAAATGACTTGCCTAAGGTCACAGGCAAGGCCATAGCAGAGCTTAGAGCCCCAGACTCCAGTGTCCTGGACAAAATTTTCACTCTCTAGAACATTGCCTTTGTCAAAGCCACATGCGCTGCTGCCCCTCCCCACAAAAAAATTGAGTGGTTCTTTCAGCAAAGAAAGGCAAGGTCACTAGTCCTCCTGTGATGTGGGAGAGTCTTAAAGGTGTCTCAGAGGGAAGTGATCAGGAGAGGGTATATTTCCAAGTGTTTGGGTCTGGCCTCAAGTGGTTTAGGTGGGTCTTTAGTGTGGGGAGCTGATTGGATAAGGTGAAGAGATGATTTAGGATTGGTGAACACAGTGAAAGGAGCACCTTCAGCCCATCCTGATAAGTATGTGCTAAGTAAACTGTTCGCTGAATAGTTCTTAAGAGAAGAGCTATCCACCCCTAGAAATTGGTTTACAGGAAATTCCTAAGGCAACCATTGAATTATTGGTTGGCTTAGAGCCTTATCTTTCCAGGAATTCCAAGAATATCCTGGTACAGAGTTGAGTCATGTAGTGACAGAGGATGATTTTAGTTCTCTGCCCTGAGAGTTCAGTTACGTGAATGCAGGGGACTTCAATTCTCAGTCACTTCGGGAAGGAGCCTGTAGTGAAGACACAAGTGGGTTGCTTCACCATCTTAAGAGGTCACTAAGGAGTCTGTCCTGGGCACCTGGTGAGTAGGAAAAGATGCAGGGTGTTGTAAGACCCTCACACAGTTGCTGCCACCACATCACAGATTTTGAAGAATACATGACATGGGAAGACCCCTGCTTACCCTAAAATGATTGTTCTGATCTGGAAGTCAGGGTCAGGGCTGAGCCGGTCAGGGCTGAGCCTGTCAGGGCCAGTCAGGACCAGTCAGGGCCAGTCAGGACCAGTCAGGATCAGTCAAGACCAGTCAGGACCTTCTTTAATCCAACTTCCATTATATTTTTTATATTATTTTTTTTTAATTTTTATTAAGTCCCCACTAAATGTCAAGCACTGAGTTAAGCATCAAGATGCATCTTAAGAGGTTTGTGATGCAGTGTACAATACAGATAAATATACAAATATCTCCGTTTAATGGAGCAAAGTGGTGAGGAAAAGTCTCACAAAGAAGATGACATTCATTGTGGGCTCTAAGCGTCCTCTCAAAATTCCTATGTGGAAGACCTAACCCTCAAGTGATGGTATTTGGATGTGGGGGCTTTGGGAGGTGATTAGGGTTGGATGAGGTCATGATGAGGTCATGAGGGATGGGATTAGTGCCCTTATAAGAAGAGGAAGGACCCTCTCTCTCTGTCTGTCTCTCTCTCTCTCTCTCTCCCTCTCTCTCCCTCTCTCTCTTTCTTGATATTTGCTGAAGAAAGGTGTTATGAATACACAGCAAGGCCATGGAGTACTAGCCATGAATCAAGTCCTCACAGATGCCAAATCTGATGGTATCTTAATTGTGGAATTCCCAGCCTCCAGAACTACAAGAAATAAATTTCTCTTTTTTTAAGACATCTGGTCTGTGATGTTTTGTTATAGCAGCCTGAGTTGACCAAGACAGCATTCAAACTGCATCATAAAGGACAATGAATCTTGCCAGGTGAAGATGGGATGGAACGTCAAGTAACACAAAGAACATGTCAAGTAACCTCCAGAAATGATGTATTCTGTAAACGTTAGAGGGTATGTGACGAGGGTTGAGCAAGATGAGGTAGGAAAGGTAGGTGTGGTCATGTCGTTGATGGACTTTTATGCCCTTCTAAGGAACTTATTCCTTAAGCAGATGTGAGATAAGGAAGATTTTTAAATCAATATTTGATATGAGTGTTATTCAGGTATGCCCTGCACCTTGTGGAAGGTTGATTGAATTGGGAGACAGAGATATTGACCAGAGGGCCCTTGACCAGAGGACAAAGATGCTCCACCCATAAGACTAGGAGGGACCTGCAATGGACACTAAAATCAGGGCAATATTCCAGTCCCCCAAGTCACAGTTCTGTGACTGCATTTTGTTGGAACCACACATGAAGGGTATGGGAAAATGTCAGTTTCTGACTCAGAGGAAGGGGAAACACTGGCTTTTTCCAAATGCCCCCTCAGCATGGTAAATGAGAAAATTAAGAGCTAAAGCAAATTTTTCTTACACAACATGCTTTTAAACAGCGAACTGGTGAATTGTTCATCATTCCTTACAGAATGAGTCACGAAAGTACTGCATAGGTCAATCTGACCTGGGGCAAGAATGTTTCAAAAGTGGATTCTCATCTTGGTAATAGGCAGAAGTTCTTGCATGAAGACCTGGGCACCATTAGTAGCCATTGAGGATTGGCTCTGGGAATGAGCTAAGCTCTCCCAAATCCCCAATTCAAGAATGGTATCTTCCAATCAGCACAGGGCCACTCACACTCCTGCAGGACAATGCAAGCAGTGGGAAATAATGGGAAATTTCAGGTGAGGGACTCACATAATTAGGGGCAGCTGACCTAAGGGACAGAGCACTCATTTCACCTACTCAGTTGAGAGCCCTCCTTGTTGACCTACATCATTGCCTTTGGGTCTCCTGGCCCCTTTAATTTCGCTTCTGAAAGCAGAGTTCACATACTCTTCCCTTTTTTGTCTGTGATTAGGTTCTAGTAAGTCCATAGTAATATACTTGAGACCGATGTCATCTTAAAATGTGCCAGATATTCTTAAGATGCATTTATAGAAGAGACTCTTCAGAAATCTCCCCAAAAGAGTCCATTATACACTAGCGATGAGACGTCTGATCTACTCAGTAGTCTTCATACGAAGCTTTACGGGATGCCCAATGTGCCAGGTGTTCCCAATGCTAATGGAAAGTTGCTACGTACCACGAGATGTCAAGGACCCACAAAAAGACAACCAGCTATGATTTCTGAGGACATACAAATTCCCAGTGAAAGCAAGGTCACATTTTTAGTCTTAGACGTTCATTTCTCATGAAAGTGCCCAGCTGTTCATGACGGGGGCATTGTTAAAGTATGAGAGAGTTGAGCTGAGCATTGTTAAAAGTATGAGGGGATTGCTCAGCTATACCCAAGAGTTACAATCCTGGGGTGCAAGGATTGCAACTGTATACACTATTGTGCGAGGTTAGCTCTTCTAGACTGGCTTTAGATGTTTATAACATCACTGCTACTTCTGAGCACGAAAAGGTCAGTGAATTCTCCCGCTGTCCCTCTTCCTTACAGTACTGGAGGCCTGGGGGAGATAATGTTGATAAGCATGAGGGTGAGGGGTGTTCGCTGGGAGGTTCTGGACTGACATGTGACTGAGTGCAGACAGGCCTGGAATTCCTCCTAAAAGATGAACTAAATCTAACTTTGGTCATTTTACTTGGTGCATGTTAGTCTCAGTTTACCCACCTATAAAATGGGAAGTCTTATGAAGTCTTATGAAAATTACCTAGAATGTATGTCCAGCACTTCCAAAAATACCAAGAATTACCACTTATTATATTAATTGTGGGCCAAAGACCTGAGCTGAACAATCTGGAGAAACCAATTCATAGAGATGAAGATAATTTCTGTTTTAGGAGATGACTGTTGAAAAATGTCTTTCAACTCTCAGTCTGGCACTCTCAAAAACAATGCAGCTCATTTCAATACATGTAAAAGGTTTACCCACAGACCACACTGTGGTCATTGCCCCACCAAGATGACTCAGTTTTTCCTTTGGCGAACATGTGGTACAAATCCAAGTGGAAAGGGCAGATGTGACTGGCATGAGGGTAGGCACTGCATTTTCCAGGATTCACCATGCTGAAAATACTCTGAATGACCATGCTAGAATTGCTATCAAGTGTCGATCTGAATATGTGAGTTTAAGACTTCCACGAATTAGAAAAAAAAAGAAACTATAAATTGAAGTCCCTGGGATAAAATTTTTGGCACATGGGGGATGGTCAGCCATTGCGGTAATAAATGGGACCGCCTGCAACCCCAAGTAGGAGGTTTTATTTCAAAGGAAATAGGTTCGCTTCTGCCTCTTACCTTTTCAAATAGCATTCTAGTGGAAATGTGCAAATAATCTTTTAGAAATTAGGCACTTGGTGACTGAATTTAAATTGAGATGTAGCTGTAAGGTTCACATCCATTAGCTTCGATGCATCTTGAGAAATCTGAATTTAGAAACCCGTAGCTGTGGCCTTCTCTGGCATACAAATAATTTAAATTATAGCTTTTTTCTCACTACTATCGCTGTATGTGTTCTCTATCTATCACCAAGGAAAAGACAGAGCTATGAAGAAAGGAAATTTGCTTCTAATCCTGGCCCCGGATGGAGGTCAGATCTTCCCATGGCCACAAATGACTCAATGTTTTGAAATTCACAAAGCAGGGGCGTGAGTTAGCGTGTGGAGTCATGGAGCTTCCCATTGCACAGATGGGCAAACTGTGTCCCTAGGGAGTTGAACGGCCTGTCCAAGGTCACCAGAAGTGGTGAACAAAGGAATACAGGCTAGATGAGTCCTGCTTTTTGAAATAAGAGCTAGTTGAGGCTAAAGGTCAGGATGAGAATAAAAGATCTGACAGCATAGCTCTTTGTAACCGAGGTTAAATTCAACAGCCGGGTTCCACAATGAGACTGGCTGCACGCAGGAAACCTCCCTGGGTGTTTCTCACGTCCGGGACCTGAAGAGGATTCCAGAGCACACCCACACTTCCCAAAGCAGTACTTCCTGAAACGCCAGGGAGAACGTATCCTCTAACACACTCAACTTCCCGTTTTGACGGAGAAACGGGAAGGAAAACAGTGCTGTCCTTTCAACAGTCTCAATATTGAGCTATCCTAGGAGCCATTTTAGAAATGACTGCATTAATTCGGCTTAATTAATCCCCCTCTGGGTTATCTGCAGATGCGAGGAAGAGCGTCTCTGCGAGGTCAGAGGGTATCAGACATTTAGAGGTTTTGCCAAGAAAAAAAAAAATCAGAATATTTTTGCTAATTACCAAAATTACTGTAATTCCACAGAATAATCTGAAACAGCTGGTCATCTGTTTAGGAGACAATTTCACATCATCACATGAAATAAATGTGCGCCAGGATCCCTGCATTGGCCTATTCTTGTCTGTATTAACTCAGAGTTGGAATAAATGATAATAATTGTAGATTGCCACGTACGCATGAGTCACAGACTTCCTCTGCCAATCTGGGTATCTCACAGCAGGAAATTTCCACAAACTTTAGTCAGTAAACTAGCAAAGTCATGTCAAGGCTTTAAGTATGAAAGATCCACTCCATCCTATAACTATGAAAGAAGACGATTGACAATTCCTCTCAATTTCTTTGTATTAAGGCAGGAGTGACTTAAAAATCTTGAGTCAAGAGGGACTGTGAGTTTTTGCAAAGCAACCTGGATCCTACTCGTCCTAGGCTCTCAGAGGCCCCTCAAACCTGCGTGAAATCTGAGTCCATCTAACAAGGAGACTTCTGTTTTAGCGTTCTGCAAATTTAGCCAGGAACTAGAAAATCATGTCTGGACAAACATCTCCATTTTAGGCAAATGCTGTGTTCATAACACCAATTAAAAATGTCAAGAAACACAGTGGAGACCTCTGCCAGGATCACACAGGCAGTGAGCATGAGCTCAGTCTAATGGAAGCGACACAGTGGAATTATGATTGTAAATACCCCATCAGAAAGGGGAGACTTGAACATACAGATGTGAAGCATGTCCTAAGAGCCTCGGGAGAGATTGCAGGTTGCAGAGGGAGGAAGAGGACAGGGTTTGAAACCCGAAGGAATCCTGGAGATCCCAGCTGTGATCACAGGGTGATGAAAGCAGGGTCACACGCTGTGGTCACAAGTCACCAAAGGCCAGAGAAGTGAAACTCAGAACCTGCAATGCCTTCGCCTTCTCCCTCCAGATATGTCAACCTCATCCTGGTCCCAGGCCTGGTCACTTCTTACATGTCATCTGCCCACTAAAGACCAAAGGGTCATGTGATTATTTATTTTAAATCCTTCTATTGCACAGATATCATCATGAGTGGCTATTAGTGATCACTGTGTTTATACATGGCTCCATTAAATAACAAAGAAATAAATTTATGCTGCAAACACTTATTCATTGAAAGTGTGCTCTTGCCTATGATTTAGTTGGTCAATCTTCTGAGGATCCAGCCGAGCTGCTGCGTAAGGCAGTCATTGCCAGCTGCCATGAATAGGGCAGCGCCTAACTTAATTGTAGAGACAATTCACAAAATCCATTAATTCCCTGAAATCTAAGCTTCTGGAGTAATGAAAATGGTCCATGGGGTTCCCAGAGAATCAGTAAGAATGGCTCCAAGGTAGAAATGTCAGACTCAGTGAATAACAACAGAGGATGCCCGGATAAATTTTCATCTCAGTATATGCAAATAATTTGCTAGTATAAGTACGTCCCAAATACTCATGGAGCTAAGTATAAATACACAGGGATCAGCAGAGCCATGGCATGCTGGCGTTTACTCTGGCAAGTCAACTCCAAGGTGAAGAGTTTGGAACTAAGAAGAAAATGCATCCCCCTACTACCCACCACCCCAAAACATGACTACCTCAGTGCTAACCTACCTGTGGCACAGCCATGAGCTGTGTCATTAGCCACAGCAGCATATTGTCAAATACAGGCAGCCCATGGACAGTAGTTTTAATGATATATGCGATTCAGTGATTCAGATATGACCCTCACCAACCATTGGAGACTTGACACCCAATTGGAGGGTCCCAAATGGTTCATGTCAATGGCTGCCAGCCTCACCGGCCTGATGCATCAGCATAATGCCTATAGGGCTTAAAAAAAAATCAAGCATATACATATCTATCTTTTTATTCCCTCCAGGTTCAAGTCAAGAAGCCCCAATTCAAATATTAAATCTTGGGCCCCTGGGTGGCTCAGTCCATTAAGCATCTGCCTTTCGGTTCAGGTCATGATCCCAAGATCCTGCGACAGAGTCCCGTATCAGGCTCCCTGATGAGCAGGAGTCTGCTTCTCCCTCTGCCCCTCACTCCGCTCATGCTCTCTCTCTCGTGCGTGCACTCTCTTTCTCTCTCAAATAAATAATATCTTTAAAAACAAATATCAAATCTTAAATTCTATTAAAAAAAAAAAGGAAAAAATGCCTAATAGAGATAGTTGATTCTGAGAAGGAGAGGCTAAGCTAACCAATCATTCCATTCTGAAAACCCTCCATATTTTGTGCCTTAGTCACCAAGGGCAAGGGGAAGCTCTAAAGTCTGGGCTCACTGGCTCATTCTCCTCCAAGTGCAAACGCGCTCACACACACCCATGTGATTATCCTGGTAGGCTCATGACCTAGGTAACATACATAGGTAACATAACATCTCTTGTTTAACTAATAAACTTTGTGCTTTTGGAATCGTTTTAGATTCATAGCAAAATGAGTGTAAAGTACAGAGAGTTCTCATCTATGCCCTGTCCCCACATGTGCACAGCCTCCCCCACTGTCAAGATCCCACAGCAGAGTGGCAACATTTAAACCTACACTGACTGGTCATCATCACCCAGAATCCTACATTTGGGTTCACTCTTATTGTTATACATTCTATAGGTCTGGATAAATGTATAATGACATGTCTACCATTATAGAATCTCACAGCCTATTTTCACTGCCCTAAAAATTCTGTGTGCTCTCCCCCGTAACTCCCAGCAACCACTGATCTTTTTGCTGCCTCCATAATTTTCCTTTTCCAGAAAGTTCTAGAGCTAGAATCACACAGTATGTAGCCTTTCACATTGGCTTCTTTCACTTAGTAATATGCAGTTAAGTTTCTTCCTTGTCTTTTCATGGCTTGACAGCACCTTTCTTTTTAGTGCTAAATAATATTCCACTGTCTGGATTGCAACCATTGATTTATCCACTCATCTCCGGAAGAACATCTTAGTTGCTTCCAAGTTTCAGCAGTTATGAATAAAGCTGCTATAAAAATTCATGTGCACATTTTTGGGTAGACGTAAGTATTCAGTTCATTTGGGTAAGTACCAAAGAGTATGACTGCTGGATCATATGGTAAGAGTGTGTTTAGTTTTATAAGAATCTGTCAACCCATCTTCCAAAATGGCTGTACCATTTCTCATTCCCATGAGCAATGAATAAGGGTTCCTGCTATCCATATACTTGCCAGCATTTGCTGTTGCCAGTGTTTTAGATTTTGACCATTCTAATAGGAGTATAGTGGTAACTTTTCTTTTTCTTTTTTTAATTCCCTAATGATGTTGGGCTCTTTATTATCTAATTGTTAAATTTCAAGAATTGTGTGTATATTTTGGATAAAGGTCTTATATTCCATGGATCTTTCACAAATATTTTCTCCCAGTCTGTGGTTTGTTTTCTTTTTCTCTTTACATTGTCTTTTACAAAGCAGATTTTTTTTTTATTATAATGAAGCACCACTTACCAATTCTTTCTTTCTTTTCTAAAAAGTCATGACCATACCCGAACAAGGTCATCTAGGTTTTTTCCCGTTATTTTCTAGGGGTTTTACAGTTTTGAGATCTATGCTTAGGTCTATGATCTATTCTGAGTTAATTTTTGTGAAGGCTATAAAGTCTGGGTCTAGATTCATATTTTTGCATGCAGATATCCAGTTTTTCCATTTATTGAAAAGCCCTTCTTCGCTCCATTGTGTTCCCTTTGCTTCTTTGTTAAAGATCTGTTCACTCCATTTGTGTGGGTCTATTTCTGGGCTCACCATTCTGTTCCAGTGATCGATTATTTTTTTCTCCAATTGTGTACTAACTTGATTCCTGTAACTTTACACTAAGTCTCATGATCAGATGGTGTTGGTCCTTTGACTTTATTCTTCTCTTTCAATATTGTGGTGGCCGTTATGGTTCTTTTGTCTCTCCCTATAAATGTGAGAATCAATTTGTCAATATCTACAAAATAATTTGCTGAGATTTTAATGAGGGTAGTGCTGAATCTATAGATCAAGTTGGACAGAACTGACATCTATTTTTTAGTATTTTTTTTGTGTTATGTTAGTCACCTTGACAATACTGAGTCTTTTTATCCATAAACATGAAGTAAGTATCCATTTATTTAGTTCCTCTGTGATATCTTTCATCAGAGTTTTATGGTTTTCTTCATATAGATATTGTACATATTTCATTAGATTATACCTAAGTATTTCAATTTTCTGCTTACTGATGTAAGTGGCAAGGTGTTTTTAATTTCAAATTCCACTTGTTCATTTCTGGTATATAAAAAAGGAATTAACTTTTGTATATTAACCTTGTATTCTGCAACCTTGCTATAATCACTATTTGCAGGAGTTTTATCTATTCCTACAGATATTCTACATAAATGATTATGTCATCTGTGAACTAAGACTGCTATTCTTCTTTCCCAATATGTATACATTTTATTTACTTGCCTCGTCTTGTCCAGTATGTTGTTGAAAAGCAGTGGTGAGAGGAAGCATCCTTGCCTTATTCATGATCTTAGTAGGAAGCATTGAGCTTCTCACAATCAAGCATGATGCTAGCTATAGAGTTTTTTGTAGATATTCTTTATCAAGGTAAGGAAGTTCTCCTTCATTCCTAGTTTGTCAAGTTTCAATCATGAGTAAATATTGTATTTTATCAAATGCCTTTTTTTGCATCTATTAATATGATCATGTGGTTTTTCTTCTTTAATCTGTTCATTTTATGGATTATATTAGTTGATTTTCAAATGTTGAAACCATCTACATGCCTGAGATAAATTCCACTCAGTCTTGGAGCATAATTCTTTCTATGCATCATTTGATTCAATTTGCTACTATTTTGTTGGGCATTTCTGCATTGGTGTTCATGAAAGATACTGGTCTTTAGTTTTCTTGTAACATCTTTGTCTAGTTTTGGTATTAGGGTAATGCTGGCCTCATAAATGCATTAAAAAGTATTTCTTCTGTTTCCATCTTTGGAAGAGAACGTAGAAAACGGGTATTGTTTTTTCCTTAAATTTTTGGTAGAATTCATTAGTGAACCCATCTGTTAGTGCTTTCTGTTTGGGAAGGTTTTTATTATTGGTACAATTTCTTTAATAGATTTAGCCCAGATCGTCCATTTCTTCTTGTGTGAATTTGTTTGATTGTATCTTTCAAGGTCTTTGTCCTTTTCATCTAGGTTGTCAAATTTGAGAGCATAAGAGTAGTTCATTCTATTCCCCTATTTTTTTTAACATCCATGGGATCTGTGTGATATTCCCTCTTTCATCATTGACAATAGTAATTTGAGTCCTCTCTAATTTTTTCTAGTAAGTATTGATATTATTGATCTTCTCGAATAAACAGCTTTTCATTTCATTGATTTTCTCTATCGTGCTCTTGTTTTCAAATTCATTGATTTCTTCCCTGATTTTTATTATTTATTTTCTTATGCTTACTTTGGTTTAATTTGCTCTTCTTTTCCTAGTTTCCTAAGGTGGAAGCTTATTGATTTTAGATCATTCTTTCTTTCTAATATATGCAGCCAATGCTATAAATTTCCCTCTGAGCACTGCTTATGCTGCATCCCACAAATTCTGATAAGTTGTATTTCCCTTTTTAATTTGTTCAAAATATTTTTTAATGTATCTTGAGGTTTCTTTTTTGATCCATGTGTTGCTTAGAAATGTTCTGTTTATCTTGGAGTATTTTAGTATTTTCCAGATAGCTTTCTTTATTAATTTGTAGTTTAATCCATGGTGGTGTCTGGAGAGCAGACACTGTCTGATTTTTTTTTTTTTTTTTTTTTTTACATTTGTTAAGCTGCATTTGGGGCCCAGAAGGTACTCTATCTTGATGAATGTTCCATGTGAGCTTGAAAAGAATGGGTAATCTTCTGTTGTTGAATAAAGTGGTCTATAGATGTCAATTATATCCAGCTGATGGTGCTTTTGAGTTCAACTATGTCCTTATGATTTTCTGCCTGCTGGATCTGCCCTGTTGACAAAAGGGTGTTAATAATATAATAATGAATTTATCTATTTTTCCTTGATTTCTGTTAGTTTTTTACTCACATATTTTATGGTCTGTTGTTAGGCACATATACATTACAGATTATTATGTTTTCTAGGAAGACTGATCCCTTTATTGTTATGTAATGCTTCTCTTTATCCCTGATAAATTTCTTTCTCTGATGCCTGCTCTCTGAAATTAATATAGCTACTCCTGCTTTCTTTTCCCTAGTGCTAGCATGGTATGCCTTTCTGCATACCTTTACTTTTACTTTTAATCTATAGATATATTTATATTTAAGGTGGATTTCTTGTGGACAAAATATGCTTGGGTCTTTTATTCCCCCCTTTGGATTCACTCTGACAATCTTTTTTTTATTATTATTTTTTTAAGTGAGGGAGAGATGGGGGAGGGGCAGAGGGAGAAGGAGAGCAAGAATCTTAAGCAGGCTTCATGCTCAGCACACAGCCCAATGCAGGGCTCAGTCTCACAACCGTGAGATCATGACCTGTGCCAAAACCAAGAGTTGGACGCTTAACCAACTGAGCCATCAGGCACCCCAGACAATCTGTCTTTTAATTGTTGTATTGCACCATTGATATTTAAAATGATTATTGGGGTGCCTGGGTGGCTCAGTTGTTAAGCGTCTGCCTTGGCTCAGGTCATGATCCCAGGACCCTGGGATGGAGCCCTACATTGGGCTCCCTGCTCAGCGGAAGCCTGCTTCTCCCTCTCCCACTCCCCTTGCTTGTGTCCCCTCTCTCGCTGTGTCTCTCTCTGTCAAAGAAATAAAATTTTAAATAAATAAATAAAATTATTATTGTTATAGTTGAATTAAAATCTACCATATTTGTCACTGTTTTCTATTTGTTGGCCTTGTTACTTGTTCCTATTTTTGTTTTCCACTCTTTTTCTGCCTGTTTTGGTTTTAGTTGAACAGTTTCTATAATTCCATTTTCTCTCCTCTTTTAAAGTCATGTTAATTACATTTCTTTTTTTTTTTTTTCACTTTTTGTAGTGGTTGCCCTATGGTTTGCAAAATACATTACAACTAATCCAAATACATCTTTGAATACCTCTACACTATGTTATGTACACAGCAAGTTATTTATAACACAATATTCCTAATGCACACACACACACGCACATGCACATGCACAACTACATAATTGAATACATTATTGCTTTCATTATTTTGAACACACTGTTATATTTTAGACCAATTAAAAATAAAATAAATAAATGGAAAGGTAGACAAACCATGAGAGTCTCTGGACTCTGGCAAACAAACTGAGGGTTACAGAAGGGAGGGGGATGGAGGGGTGGGTATTAAGGAGGCCTGTGTTGGGATGCGCACTGGGTGTTATACACAGCTAATGAATCGTTGAACACAAAAACAAAAACTTCTGATGTACTATATGCTGGCTATCAGAACATAATAAAAAAAAGGAAAATTAAACGTTTTTCTTTTACCTTCACCAATCCATGATTTTTTTTGAGATCTTTTAAAATTTATTTGACAGAGAGACAGAGAGAGCACAGGCAGGGGGAGCGGAAGAGGGTTAATGGGGAGCCCGATGCAGGGCTCGATCCCAGGACCCATCATGACCCAAGCCAAAGGCAGATGCTTAACCGACTGAGCCACCCAGGTGCCCTAATACATGATTTTTGATGATTTTTCCTTTTCTTTATATGGACTTAAGTTTCTGAGCTATATCATTTTCCTTCTCTCTAAAACACTTCTTTTAACATTTCTTGTAAGACAAGTCTACTGTCAACAAATTCCCTTGACTTTTGTGTATCAGAGAAAGTATTTAATTCTCCTTGAGACTTGAAAGATAATTTAACAAGGCCAGTGACTGTTTTTCTCCTAGCACTTTAAAAATTGCACCCCACTCTCTTCGTTTGCATAATTTCTGAGGAGACACAAATTCTGAGGAGACGTAATTCCTGTTTTTGCTCCTCTAGAAGTAAGGTTTATTTTGCCTCTAGCTTCTTTCAAGTTTTTCCTTTATCATTGATTTTTCTGATGCTTGAATATGATATGCCTAAATGTGTTTTTTTTTTTTTTTTTT
>JAPYYM010000531.1:0-14568 GCA_028534135.1 Potos flavus
GATGGGGTTTCAATGCCACTCTGTTCTGGCCAGGCAGGACTGCTCCAGCTGTAGCCCACCGTAGCGGTCAGTCTGGAGCCAAGAGAATGGAGCCAATGTCACCCCCACAACACTGAGCCCACAGCGCCCGGAGCAGGGAGCCCCACGGAGGCAGACGGCACGCGGCACTGTCCGCGGGAGAGCCGGGGACCAGTCTCTGGCCTCAAGCGATGGACGAAAGAAACATATAACATGGTGTTGGGGGGGAAAGAAACACACAAGGCAAGGGGAGAAGACAGCCGGAGATGCTCGGGAGGTGGACACAGCGCCCAAAAGCTCCCTCCCTTTCTGGAACCACCCGTGGCTCTGGTTGCATGGCCTCTGAACTCCGTGAACTCCAGCGTCAGAGTCATCGGTGGCCTTGGACTGGCTTGCTAAAGAGACCAGCCCCTTTCACAGAGACACCCAGAGTGTGGGGGGCGTGGGGTGCAGCCTGCATTTGTGGGAAAAAGCAACCTGCAGCATCACCAGGATCCATCTTCAGACCCACGCAGAACGTTCCTCTGAGGCTGGATTTGCCAAGACCACCCTGACTATTTCTGCCACAAATAGTGACATCCCGTCTCAGTCTAGCCCGCTGCGTAACAAGGCGCCCCAGGCAGGGGGGCTGTAAACAACAGAAATTCACTTCGCACAGCTCTAGAGGCCGGAAGGGCAAGATCGGGGAGCCAGTAGGATGGGGTCTGGTGAGGACCCTCTTCTGGGCTGCAGTCTGCCCCCTTCTCGCTGTGCCCATCATCCTGCTTGGCAGGAGGGGCGAGGGAGCTCTCTGAGGTCTCTTGTATAAGGGCACTTATCCCATCCATGATGGCTCACCCTCATGACCTCGTCTCATCCCCAAGGGCCCCCTCCAAACAGCGTCACATTGGGAGTTAGGATCCAACACGTGAACGTGGGAGGGAAATAAGCATTCTGTCCATAGCACTTGCTACTTACGTCTTTTAAATTTGGCCAATGTCGCTACCCACTTTGGTGAAACCACAGACCCAAGATGCTGGCCTTATTTTTCTCATACATAAACATACATACACACATGTGTACCTATGCACACCAAGCATAGGTACACATGTGTGCCAAGTGTAGGCACAGATGCGTAAGTAGCTGTCGCAGCAGATGTTTGTCTGTCCCCCAAGATTGGGTGTAAGTACCGCGTTCGAATCCGCCTGCTCTGTGGCATGGAGGTCTCATTCGGCATCTGTCCGAAGGCTCCCATGACAGCAAACTCACTCCCCCATGAGCTAGTCCTTACCCCTCCCAGCTCTGGTGCTTTGAAGGTGTTTGCTCACACATGACGCCTCCTGATCCCCAACCCCTCTTGCACACTAGAGCCTGACCTGGCATTTTAAAGCAGCTCCCCAAACACCTCTTCCCTCCCACTTATAGACCCTCAAGCCTTCTCCGGGTCCCTCAGCTCTTCCATCCCCCCCTCTTCTGGACATTCCCCTTATAAATGTATTACTGAAATCTGACACAGTGCTCCCAATAGATCTGAGCCATGGGACTATTCATGCAGGACCCTCTTCCTAAGGGCCAGGCCCTGGTTAAGTGTTGCACGCATGATCTCATCAAGTCCTTGAAACAACCCTGGCAGACAGGTACACTTACCTCCACTTTACAGACAGAGGAAGAGGTTTAGACATTGGCCCACAGTTACACAATTGGGAGTAGCAAAAGTAGGACTCGAACCCAGATACTAACCACTATATTATATCCTCCCCTAACGTAGGTTTTATGCTCCTAATAATATGACCAAATATAGCATCAGCTTTCTTAAAAATCCATAGCCCCCAGTTGTCTCATTTAACTTGTGGCCAGCTGAGTCGGTGGTGCTGAAGTCAAGCTGCCCATGGGAGTTACTAGAAGAGTCTTGTTAAGAATTTGGATTCCCAATCCTATCCCAAACCTAGTAGTTTAGAGGTAAATCCTGGGGATCTATATTCTAAAGCTAAACTGCAGATTTTCAGGCCTCACAGTTTCTGATACAGTAGATGTGGGGTAGGGCTGAACACTCATATTTTTTAAAACCTCCTTGGATGAATCTATGGCACATCCAGGAGTTGGGATCATGGCCCCAGGATAACCAAGTCCACTATGTATAGACCTGTCTTGAGCCATTATAGCTCCCAGTCCCACCACCCACCATTAGATGGCGCAAACCTACGTGCCTTGCCAGGCCAACCCAGCTCCACCCAGGAAGATGCAAGCCAACCCAGACCACCCAGCCGTCCCTACCCAACAGGCACAGCTTCCTGTGGGCAGGTGCCCCTTATTGTCTCTGCCCCTCCCTGCAGCCCAAGGAGGGTGGCTCTTGATGGGGAAATGTCTTTTGTTTTTGTTTCCCCCACATGAGGCAAAAACACATCTTCAGTGGGACAGGCAAAATTTGGAAGCTGGGCTCAGGACAAATTGGAATACTTGTGGGCCCACTCAGATTTCCTCCCAGGCAGGACACCCAGATCCCGAGCGGGCACAGTGCTGGAGGTGAGCTGAGGACTGGGGCCAATGCTAACCCAGGCTCCAGCCGTTTCCCTCCGTCGGAGGGACCCAAAGTGGGTGGCCCCGGGAGCAAGCCACTTGCTGGGAGGTAGCTGGGAGCAGCAAGGTACTTTTTCCCAGCCATTGTTCCCAGGCAGAGAAGGCTATAAACCAGCCCCAAGGGACCATATGTGACTCTCCAAGAGAGTCAGATACACAGTGGGGGCACCGGAAGCGTGGCCATAAACTTCACCTGGTCCAGCCACCTGCCTCATCCCGATGGTCCTAGACAACACATGAGCCTTCCTCTCGGCCCCTGGGCGTGCCAAAGACAGTCTCTCACCGCCGGGGCTAGGTCACCACAGGGACGATCAGGTAGCCAGGTGTGGGGAGGGGGTGACCCTTGGCGCAAACAAAGACAAATGCATGGAAGGACTCTGTGGTGGGCAGAGCAGAGGGGCCCCGGAAACACCCACGACCCTCAACCCCAGAACCTGGGATTGTTAGTTTACACGACCAAAGGGGGGCTAAGATCACTGATGGGATTAAGGCTACTACTCAGGTGACTTTAAAATAGAGAGGTGATCCTATTCTTGGATTGCCTGGGTGGGCCCCGTGTAATCACAAGGGGTCTCAGAAGTGGGCGAGGGGGACAGAAGAGGAGAGTGCAGGGAGATGTAATCACAAAGCCGGGTCCCAGAGATGCTACCGGGCTGGCTTTGCCGACTCTGGAGGCAGGGGTCGCGAGTCACAGAATGCAGGAGCCTCTAGGAGCCAGAAAAGGCAAGGAAACAGATCCTCCCCTGGAGCCTCGGGGAAGGAATGCAGCTCTGCCCACACCGGGATTTTTAGCCCAGGGAGGCCCGCGTGGGACTTCTGGTCTGCAGAACTGAAAAATAATACCTCGTGTTGTGTGAGGCATCACGTTTTTGGGGTTTGTTAAGCAGCCCTGGGAAACAATGGGGCAAGGCAGTCACAGCAGCCTCGTTCCACTTAGCCCCCTGCTCAGCCCCGGGGAGCGGGTGAGGGAAGCAGCCTCCGTTTTCCAGAAGAGGCTCAGTGAGGTTGATTAATGTGTGGTTTCACGTTGTGGGGAAAGAGGAAAACCTGGCATCAAACTCCGCTCTGCCAGACCCCAAAGCTGAGATCTTTCTCATGCCCCGACGGCAGAGCTGAGCCCTGCGCCCGAGGCGTGGCTCCCATCATCCCCACCTCCCGGTGTTCGCGCTCTGGTGAAACCCCCTCCCCTCGCGTGTGACTTGCTCCTTAGAATCCAGTGAAAAGGGTGGGATGTCACCCCTAATGTCAGGTTACAGGGAGATCCTCAATTCAGCCCTGACGGGAGCTACTTCTAGACACAACGCTCACTCCTATCAGGCTTCCCCTCCTGCCAGCCCAGCCTCTGGGGAGATTCAGCGCCCCGAGACCTGCCCTCAAAGTTGGTCCCACCACTTCCTACCGGCATGACCTTGCCTAGCCAATAGCCCAACCTCAGTCACCTCGTCTAGAAAAGGGGCATCAGATTAGGCGTACCTTTCTCTCCCTGGGTTGTTGGGGGGATTGGATGAGACCCAGGTGAAGGAGTATCCTGAAGGCAGAGTCCTTCCAATACCACTCTTGTCATGTAATAGTCACGGCTGAGCTGGTCACGCGCCCGTGGCGCCCGTGCACCATCCCTCGGAAGCTGGGAGGGGGCTGGTGGAGCGGGAGAAATAGTAGGGGTGTCTCTCTGGAACAGAAGTAAATCACGCTGTGACGTTCACATTTTCATTCGTCACCTGCTTATCAAGTGTCAGCAATAAGGAAACAAATGGGACATGGCCCCTCCCCTCGAGGGGCTTAACATTCTACCGAAAGAAGACGTGTAAGCAAATAAATTCCCTGAAGAGTATCAGGAGTTCTCGTGGGGCACCCTAGGCACAGAAAAAGGCCACAAAAGGGGTGCCCTGGCCTCCTGGGGCTCTCGAGTGGGCCTCATCTGTGTGGGGGGGATGACAGACAGCCGCCCTCCTGAACCTGAGTTTCGGAAAACTGTAGGGAAGATGGGGGAGGGGGGTCAGAGCAGAGCAGAGAGAGCCCTGCACCAGCGGCCAGAGAGGGCGCGAGTTCGAGTCCCGCGCTGCCTCTGATTGGCCGTGTGATCCCGGACATGGAAGCCACAGCACTCACAGATCTCAGCTTCTCATCCAGAAACGAAAGCATCCGGGCAACGCAGCCCTTCCAGCCCTGACGGTGGGGATTCTAGAAAAGATGGTGATGTGCCCATTAGAACGCTCCACCAGACTGACCCTGAACTTGTTGGCTCAGCTGGACTGCTTTCCCCGGGAAGGGAGACGGGGAGGGTGTCTGCCCCAGAAGCCCCTCCTCCCCACCAGACTCCCCACCGGAAGCTCCGTGCCTTTGCCCAGAGGTGTCCACTCTTCAGAGGCTCATCCCAACGTCCCCGTGGCTCCTCTTAAGAAGTGGGGTTCCACTCATTGATGTTGGTACCACACAGGACAGGGGGCTGCTGAGCTATTCAGCACAGCCCTGAGTGGGCAGCAATGACCTGTGCCTGATTGTCCCCCCTCAGGGCTCAGCTACGGGGGTACCGCTGAGCCATGGGCTGGAGGCTCAGTTGTGTACGTCAACCGTGGGGGAGTGTCCTTACGGGGACGGCCCCTCCCCCCCGCCAGCGGACAACCGTGTTCCATCGCACACCACCCATTTGTTGTACTAATATTATTCTGGCTCAGGAAATAATCTAGACCTGGAAGACAGAAAATGAAAAAAAGATAGACATCCTATATGCCCCAAACATACAGATTAAGAGGGAGATTGTCCCGAAGAGCTGAGTAATTCCCCCAAAGGGACATCAGTGGGTGGGGAGAAAAGTGGAGATGGATGCCGAGCAGGCAGAAAACAAGCATCTGTGACCCCAGCCCTCAACTGTTTAAAGACACAACCTTCCACCTGGATCCGGTCTCTCCTCTGAGCCGAAACCCTGTTCCCTACGTGGGACTTGGTTTTCGTCGACCTAACCCTAGGCCTGTCTGACTCTGGAGCTGAAAGCTACAGTCACCCAGCCGTACGGGGCACCAAGCCTCTGTCGTGTGGAGGACAAGCGGGTTGTACACCTCAGGGTCCAACTAGAGAAATAGAACCAACAGGAGACATATGTGGAAATTTACTGCAAGGACTTGGGCGGGCTGGCCGGCCAGTCAAGCCTCGTAGGGCCGGCCATGGGGAAGGGCGGGCCAACACTCTGCGTCGGGGGGCAAGGCAGCCGTCCCTAAGATCCACAGGTAGGATTTATCCTTCATCAGGGAAACCTCAGCTCTTCTCTTGGGAACTTTCAACTGATTAGATTAGCCCTGCCCAGATTACCTAGGATAACCTGCTTTACTTAAAGTCAATCATTCTGGACTTTGATCACGTCTCTACAATACTTCGGCAGCGACACCTGGATTAACATTTGACGGTGGAACTGAGAGCAGAACCTGCCCAGGTTGAGGCATAAAAGTGTCCATCACACAGAGGTGAGCTTACTAAGCCTCTGGGAACGTGGAGCATGGTTAGGGTCTCAAGACAGAATAAAGGAAAATTGAATGCCCAGTTCAGTTTGAATGTCAGACAATGAATAATTTTTTAGTATACATACGAAAGAGAGCACAAGGAAGGAATGGAGGGAGGCAAAAAATATCCTTTAAAAGCCCTCCTACGTATAGAGACTTGAACTCAGAAGCAACCCCAGGAAGAAATGGGGCACACACAAGGACCCTTGGCCAGCCATGCATCTGGAGAATATTTATCGAGCACCTACTATGTGCTAAGTAAAAAAGCTATAGCTAGCATTCCCATAGTGAGTGTGTGCCAGGTTCTAGCTGTTTATGCCTCTTAATTCATTTAATATGCACAAATCAATGAGGCAGGTATAATTCCTATTTTACTACGAGGCAACCAAGGCAAAAAAGATTAAGAAATGGTCCACAGTCGCAGAACAGGTAAATGGTAGAGCTGGGATTTGAACCCAGGTAGTTTGGCTTCAGAGCTCATAATCCTTGATTGCCTGCGTATTAGTCGGGGTTCAAAGCAGTAGATTTTCTAAAGGGAGGGAGGGAGAGAAGGAAGGACGGAGGGAAGAAAAGAAAGGAAGGAAGGAAGGAAGGAAGAAAGAAGGAGGGAGGGAGAAAAGGAAGGAAGAAAGAAGGAGGGAGGGAGAAAAGGAAGGAAGGAAAGGAAGAAAGGGAGGAATTACCCTTTAAAAGCCTTTATGTGTGATAAATATGTAAATATGCATATATGGCACAGAAGGCACATTTTTTCACCTCCCCATCACGGCCTATCAGTCACACAAGGCCAGCCCTATTCGGTGTGGGAAGGGATGCCCAAGGTGTGACTACCAGGACGTGGGGTTCCTCCAGGCCATCACAGAGACTCTGCCCCTCTAGGCACCGAGCTCTGTACCTGGGGAATTGTCAACAAGATGAGCTCATTCCCTGCCCTTCCAATGCCTTACAGTATGAGAGACGAAACAATCAATAAGTAAACAAATAAATAAATCATTACAAACTGCAGTGTTATGAAGAAAGCAGAGAGCAGCTGGGGTGACTCATTTCCGGCAGGGAGGGCAGGGAAGGCCTCCCTGAAGAGGTGACATTTGAGCTATGACCTGAAAGATGAGGCAGGGGTGCTGGTCAGAGCGGGTCCAAATGGCAAGTGCAAAGGCCCTGAGGTGGAAAAGGCTCGGGGCCCCAAGGAGAAAGGTCAGCGGGGCTGGAGCGTATTCAAGGGGCATAGCCTTATACGAGGTTTGATCGTGCAGGTGTTTGTAGGTCTGCTGAGCGGTTAGAACTTTGTCAAAACGCCTCACAGAGAAATTGGGAGAGCAGGCAAAGGACAAAGGACAGCAAAGGACAGGCAAAGAAGCATCAAAGTGATCTCCTCTCCCCCAAACCCCCCCCCCCCCCACACACACATATCCACACTCACACATTTCCTTGGTTGAAGGACTCGGTCCCATGTTTGATGAGGACAGAGTGAGACCTTTTCCTGGTTGACTTTGGGGAAGGGAACCTAAAGGAGGGTTCTAGAAGAAGACCTTGTATCTGAAACTCAATGGCCCTCTTTGCAAAGCACATGTGCTCTGTGTTCAAGGTGGTCTTGTCTCAGTGCCAACATCAGCCTGCTGGGGAGTCTGATTGGTGCTGCCTTCAGAACATTACTGGCACCCGTCTCCCTCCACTGTCTCTGCCTGCCTGGCCAAGCCCCATCATCTGTCACTGGATTATTGTCACAGCCTCTTAGCCGGTCTCCCTGCTTCTGTCCTTATCCCTATTTTCCACCTGGCAGCCAGCTCCCCTTAGAAACATTAAAGTCAGACCTTGTCACTCCTCTCAGGAAACTCTGAAGGTTCGGCATCTTACAGAGTAAAAGCCAAAGTCCTAGCCGCCTATATGGCCCCTCAGCCCCTCACCTTTCTGACCTCGTCTCCCACACCCCTCCCACTCGCTCACCTCATTTCCGCTAAACAGTTCCCCGGAGGCCCCAGGATCCTACCTCAGGGCCTTTGCACTTGCTGTTCCCCCTGCCCAGAGCGCTCTCCCCATCCCACAGCCCCCACCTCACCCCCCAGCATGCCTCACCTCCTTCAGGGCTTCTGAATGTCACCTTCCCTGACCACTTTGTTCAAAACTCCTCCCTGTCCCCCAAGCCACCAGCACTTCCCATCATCCTTCCTTTGTCTCACTTATAGCACTGATCATTATGCAACTTACTTCATTTTATGTACTTACTTATGAGTCTATTGTCTTCTCCCCTGTGAGGATGCCAAGTTATATGAGGGCAGGAATGCTAGTCTGTTTCCTCCTCTGCTGTATCCCCAAAGACTAATAAACCAGTACCTGGCACATAGTGGGTGATCAATAGAGTAAATCTAGAATCTGACATCCACTAATTATGGAAGGATGATTACTAGGAGACTCTAAACTTTGGGGACAACAGTTCTAGTTTAGGTAGATAGCATGGGGAAAGACCAATGAATATGATCCCTTCTTCCCCACTTACAGGGAAGGCCACTAGAGGCCAGGATTCTTTGTGCCCGTCGTCCTGTCATTTACCAGCTGTGAGGCTTTAGGCAGGTCGCTTCTCTGGGCATCAGTTTTCCTATCTGTAAAATGGGGGAAATGTACTTGCTCATCTCTGAATTCCTACACGACATTCAAGACTTCAGCAGGCACCATCAGCAAGAGAAAGAGCAGAACTTTCTTCCAAGTTTCAGAAAATTTCTACGTCCGTTGCCAGCATAAGGTCAGCTGACATTTTTGAAAAGGGAAATGCTGTTGGCAAGTGGCCAACGTATTTTTATATCTTCTTCTGAACGTGGCTGCTGTAGTGTGGTGCCCTCGGTCTCCTTCCCGCTTCTCAGGCTCTCACGCCTGCAATCCCGAGGCGGCTGTGCAGGGGGAGGGGAGAGGAGGGGCAGGAAACACACTAGTTCCCTATTTCCTGATCTTGGAGGATTTTCAAATAGAATGTCTAAAAGGCCTGAAAGCACTCCAGGGTGTATGCCTCACAGAAATGGGAACTTCTGTGCCCCAAAAGCCAGGTGCAAAAGTGTTCCTTGCTGCTTTATTCATATAGTCCCAAGCTGGAAAGGAACTGAATAAAAACATAAATTATGGGATATTCCCACGATGGAATATTATACAGCCATGAAGAAAAAGTGACATACAGATGTACAAAAACCCAGACACGATGTCGAATGAAAGAAGCCAGTCACGAAAGAAGACATACTGTACAATTCTGTTTATTTGAAGTTCAAAAATAAGCAACAGTAGTTGAAGGTAAGAACGATTAGAATTGAGGACTCTAGGGAGTCTTGGGCTGGGAAAGGGTATGAGGCAGCCTTCCTGGGTCCTGGGAACACTCTAGATTTTAATCGAGTGGTGACTGCACAGTTATGTACATCGGTAGAAACCCATCGAGCTGTCCGCTTAAGAGTTTTGCACTTTACTGAATGTAAATTATGACTCGATAAAAATAAATAAATAAAAATCAGTAAAAGTCTGGAGCCGGAGGAGATTCTAGCACCGGGAGACTCCTCCCCACCACCCATCCACAGGGGATTTCCGCAGGATTGGGTCATTGGTTCCCACCTCCCCCGGCAGCCCTCAAAGTCATTATCAGTACTCAGCACGTCTGGCCATGACTTCCTCCTTCTGGGCAGCCTGGTCCGCAGAAGCCATGAGGACACAAGGCACAGCTGCCTCTGGCTCCAGGCTGCTTACCCTCCTCCGCTGCCCTCCTACCTCCTTCCTGAGAGCCCTCTGAGTGGGCCCCGTTTCTCCATCCCTCACCCTCCTCCCCCAGCAGTGTTCCATAACCCAGGATGAGCTGGAGAGGAAATCACAGCCCGGCTCCTCCCTCTGGGCCTCGATGGCCCACTGCGTGGGTCTCACGGCTGGTTCTCTGGTGCCAGCCGAGACAGGGGAGAGTCTAGCTCAACCGGCAGCACTATGTCCTTGACACTCCAGTCACAGGTCTGTGGAGTAACCCCCGCCTCAGTGCGGCGACCCTGTCACCCCACCCCTCCCCGACCTACAACAGTTTCATTTGTGTCGGGAGTTTTTCTTCAATAATAAATTCTTCCTTTTACGGAGCAACTTATCATGAGCCAGGCATTGCTTGCTGCCCTTCACAGACATTGACTTGGTCAGGACTCTCGCTAATCCCATTTTACAGATGAAGAAGCTGAGGCTCCACAAGGTTAAATTCCTCCCCCAAAGAGCTGTAATCAGGAACTGCAGAGCCAGGATTTGAACCCAGGCAGCCCAGCTGCAGGGCTGTGTGCCCCGAAGTATGGAGCTAGACTCCCTCCTCTAGGAACAACGCTAATACAAGTGCCAGCATTTCGAATGGTGCCCAGTGTTGCTAAAGAGCAACGTAGGTGGAAGAAAGCCTTAAGTTTCTAGCAGGAATTTATCTCAATCTCACTTAATAACCATTTTTTAATGTTGAATTACATTGAACTAAAAACAAAACAAAACCCTTCCCTCTTTCCGGCAAACAGAGGACCAGTTAGCTCGATGGTGCTGTCCAAACCTGGTCCAGATGCTAGGCAGGTGGATGCCGCCTTGGAGAAAACCCAAGGACCTCGGGTGGGTGTGTCTTTTCTAGGGACCGCACTGACTCATTGTTCCCAGGCCGTTGGCTGCAGAAAGCCTCAGACCAGAGCCCCTGGGTGGGCAGAGGGCTGGCAGGACAGATGGCTTATCAGCTGTTCCTGCCCACCTGGGGTGAGGAAGGAATGCCTCACTGCCCAAGTACTTAGAGAGAAGAGCTCTTGCAGCAGCCCCGTGACAAGCAAGCTCAGGGATTGCTAACAAGGCCTTTGGACCAGGGACAGTCAAGGGACAGCGCGGCGAGGGGAGTGAGGGGTGGGAGGAGTTCTGCAGGGAGCCAAGCAGAAAACCCAGGACGGCTCTCTAGGCTCTGCCTTGTAATTAGATTTTGGAGAAAAAAGCTTTATCCAGCTTGCAAGGCGGGCTGCTGATTTACAAATTGATAGCAGCCAGCTTCTATCCTTTCCCGTAACTAGATTTGCCAACTTTCTGACTCAACGTCTTGTTTTGCCCTTCCATTTTCATCCCTGTTCTTCTCCAGGGAGCCCATCTGTCCTGGCCGTCTGGACTCTTCACGCGCCGGTTAAAGTGGCCTGCGGTGGGGGTCAATATATTTCACTGTGCGAAGGCTGGGCCACCTGTCAGTCACGGCCACCCTGCCAATCAGCTGGGGGTGGGCGGGGCTTAGCAAAAGTTCGACCAATGGCATTTCCCTTTCACCCAGGTAAGGATTCTGACTGGCTTCTGCCTGGGTGGTCAGGTACCTCCCTGCGCTGGAAGCCGAAAGTGGAGATGAAATAAAGCCATACCTTTGGGGCAACCGGGTGGCTAGGCTGGTCTGAGTTCAAGTCTTAGCTCTGCCCCTCGCTAGCTGTTGACTTTGGACAAACACTTCATCTCAGCCTCATTTCCAATTTGAGGTTGAAATGAGATACCGCACGTAAAGAGCTTAGCACAGCATCTGGCGTGTAGAAAGATGATGAAGGGTGACATCTTAAATAAACAGATGCGTTTTTCATTCCCAGTGTTTGTTACTGCTTCAAGATCCTCTCCACCCCCAACATTCAGGCAGCTGTTATCATATGCCTCCAGGAAAGGATGACACAGCGAAAAAAAGAGAACCAAATAGTCCGGGCTTTGGATTTGGAAAGCGTAGGACATCAGGGGAAATAGAAAGGACTGGTGTGTTTAGACAATAGAATAGGAGGGGGGCAGGGCGGGGAGAGAGACACAGATGCTGGACTAGCAAGGCTTCCTGCCTCTTAGGGCGAACAAAGGTTCCCAGATCAGGAGGAGGAAGGAGCGCCTGAAAGGAAGGGAAACTGAGAATGAGGGCCCCGGGCTGCGCTGAGTCCCATTGTGTTCCTTTCCCGTGTGGAGCCAGGGAGGGCAGCAAGACCTCGGGCTGGATGGCCATTTGATAGGTCAAGGCAGATGGGTCTGAGAAAGTTCCATAGCGTTTTTCTGCACCCCAGCAAGGAGCAGGAGAGAAATGGGCCCTCGGGACTCAAAAGTGACACAGAAATAGGAAAGAGTAAAGTTGCCAACTCAAGCAACTATGTGGGCTAGGCAGATTTTGCCAATGAGTGAGCCAGGCCTCGTGTAATAGGGAAGGGTGGGGACTGTGGCAAGCCGACAGTGGGCATGCCTGGTTTACTGGGCATCCTCCATCACACAGGAGGATTGCCACCCCATTGGGATGTGTCCCCAGAGTGATCTGCTCCAGATTTCTAGAATTTTTTTTTTACAAGACATGAAAATCTTTATTATTTTTTATAAAACATGAAAATATTTTTTACAAGACCCGAAAATCTTGTTTTTCTTTCAAATATCAAGACTCTTCCGTGAAAATTCCCATTTCAAATATTGGCAACTGATCTTTTAAAATACTATATGGGTCAAATGAACGTGTCTGTGGATGACATGTGAGTCAGAGGATACCAGGTAGTGACTTGTCCTGCTAGATTTCCCTCAGGCTCAGCATGGACTTGCCAGCACCAACAGCCAGCAGCCAGTGTGGGAACAGGAATGGATGGCATCTCCACCAGATGTGCCCCTAGGAGGCTTTGGCATGACACAGCTTCAGAATTTAGATGCAACCCCAGCAGAGGGGGGAGGGAAGCATTTCTGCCACCTGGAAGAATAGGGGCTCCTAAGATAAATCAAGCTGAGTCATGGAAAAATAGTTCCATTTCCTGCCAGCTTGAGTTTGTGGTCTGAGTCTCTCACCTCCTCTAGTGATCTGGGGAATTTAACTATTTTTATGCTGCACATGTTTGGGGGGAATTCTTTCCTCTCTTTTGTCCCTATGTGTTTATTTTCTTCAGGTTCAAATTTTTATTGAAATAACAGATTCGCAGGAAATTGCACACACACATACAAATCGCAGGGAGGACTTGTGTGTCCTTCCCCCAGTCTTTGCACAATAGTGCAGCTGGGAAATTGACATTGAAATTGACATTGGTACACCCCACAGAGTTTATTTGGATTTTGCGGTCCACCTATATTCATTTGTGTGTGTGTCTCTGCGTGTAGGGTTATGCAGTTCTATCATGTGTATAGATTCATGTGACCAGACTCTCCCCCTCAGTATCCAGAACGGTTCCTTTCCCACAAGCTCCCTCGTGCTGCTCCGTGGAAGCCATGCCCAGGCTGGCACAACCACAACCCCTGGCAATTCTTCCATCTCCGTCATTTGGTGGTTTAAAGAATATTCTATGAATGGGATCATATAGTATGGGACCTTTCGAGACTGGCTTTTTAAACTCAGCCCGATTGCCTTGAAAGCCATCCAGATTGCCGCATACCCGGATGTGGCATCAAGGCATGCCTGGATATTCCTTTTTATTGCTTTTTATTCCCCCACAGTGTGGCTATACCACAGTTTAACCACTCACCTATTGAAGGACATGTAGGCTCTTTCCAGTATTTGGCTTTTATGAATCCTTACATTTTTATAAAATTAGTTCAGAAAGTACCGGCCAGTGGCATCTGTGTTCTGAGTTTAGACAGGGTGCAATATTTTCCGTGATCCCCCAGTCATGGAAGTTGGCACAGACTTTTTCATTTGAACCCTGCTGAAGCCCTGGGAGGGAGGGAGGGCAGAGAT
Source organism: Potos flavus (assembly GCA_028534135.1). Taxonomy (NCBI): domain Eukaryota; kingdom Metazoa; phylum Chordata; class Mammalia; order Carnivora; family Procyonidae; genus Potos; species Potos flavus. The sequence goes on from JAPYYM010000531.1 coordinate 13,726, forward strand.
TCAGTCAGTCAGTCAACACATTTTTATTGAGCACTTACTATGTACTAGTCTAGATATTGGGGATACAGGAGTAAACAAAACAGACACAAATCCCTTTCCTCATTGATTATCGCCAATACTCATCAGGGAAAACTGAAGCTCAGAGAGGCTATAGAATTTGCTTAAGGGCACAAGGGTGGGAAGTGAGACTTGACCCCAGGTCTTCTGACTTCCAGGCCACTACTTCCCTGGTTAGATTTTGCCATCTACCTTCACTGACATCAACTTCAGAGCAAAAAGCACATGATGGGGATCTATATGCAGTATTTTAAGCAGTGGTTCTTAATGGGGGCGGGTGGGGGGAGGTAAATCCTTCCTCCTCCCAGGGACGTTGGACAATGTCTGGAGTCATTTTTGGTTGTCAGAACTTGAGAGGGGTGTTGCTACTGGCATCTGGTAAGTAGAGGTTGAGGGAAGCTGCTAACCATCCTACGGTGCTCAGGGCAGCCCCCATGACAAAGACTTATCCCACCCAGATGTCACTAGTGCCAAGGTTGTAAAACTCTGGTGTAAAGCGCCCTAAGAGTCTCAGACAAAGACAGCAACTACCCAGACAGCACAGTGTAATATAGAACCCCAGGAGACACGATTATGTGCATGACCGGTACGGGGAAGGCAGCACACTGTTGGTCGGGGGCTGACTGATAGAGGGTCACTATGAAGCAGGTACAAAGCACCGTCACCTCCACTGTATCAATACTGGGCGGCTTTTCTGCAGGGGATGAGGGCACAGGGGGAGCTGGAATGGCAGAAGACGGAGCCTGGCGGGCTGCCTGAAAGAAGATGCAGAACATGCAGGAGAAT
>JAPYYM010000532.1:0-14565 GCA_028534135.1 Potos flavus
GCTGCGGCTGAGGTCAAAGAGGTTGCTTCCTGTGTTCTCCTCAAGGATTTTGATGGATTCCTGTCTCACATTGAGGTCTTTCATCCATTTTGAGTATTTTTGTGTGTGGTGTAAGGAAATGGTCCAGTTTCATTCTCCTGCATGTGTATAGCCTAAAATCTTTGATGCAAACTCTGAAGCTAGGAGTGGGGGGCAATGGAAAGCTTATGTCTGGGTGACATCCCTGCTTTAGAAACTAAGTACTTGATGGAAGTGGGGTGGGCAGTAACCTAAGTTCTTGGCTTGCACCTTCTGATGTGGAATTAGTGCCTTATAAGCCAGGGTGAGAGTGATTGGGTTCTGTGATGTTTAGCCCGAAAGTCAAGGTGTTCCAGGATTAGGGGGTGTGGCCTTGTATGTAGATAATGTCTGCAAAATGAACAGCAAAAATAAAATATTTATTAAATATTTATTCATATATACTTATCATAAATTCCTACTTTATGATTTAATTTGTGCGGAATCTCTGAGAACAGAATTTGGCTAATATAAAATCTTCACATGTAAAATTAGATATAACATTTCTGGAGAGGAAGAAAATATATCCTCTAACCACATCTGAATAAATCTAAAAGCTTTCTGGAGGAGTTATTTCATACAATGATGTGATTGAAAGTCTTTCTAAATCACTGGTTCTCTGACTCTGGAATCAGCTTAATCTTTGGCAATTACTCTACATAAGATACACATGGAAACTTTTATAAAAAGTTAAATAAATAAAGCAGTTGTGGAACTGAGTTTTAGATTTCAGGTTTATTAAGCATTAAAATTTATTAATTAAGCATTAAAATATAAATTTAATAAAAATAATAAAATTAATTATTAAGCATTAAAATTTGCATGTCGTGAATCATTAAAACATTTTAATGGTTCTTTAACTCTACAATGATAGCTATTATGTGTAGTAAGTTGTAAGAAAAATGGTACTCTGGACTCTATTCGTGAAAACCAGAACAGTATAGTAAAAAGCAAATTAATTTTGGAATTTCCTTAGGTTATATGAAGAAAAGCCAAGTGTAAGAATTTGTTATTCTGTGATTTAGTTTTATATATAAATCATAATTATTTTGAAGAGTTGAATCATGTGCTTTAGTAATTGCAAATTGATTTTGTAAAGCTGAAAGATACGTAACAATATAAAGAGTTATTTTTTTTTCCTAAGTTACTATTTTTTAAAAATTACTTTTTGGGTACTTCTTTCTCTGTTAGTTTGGCACAAGGTTTAATAACTTGCAAATGGTGAGTTTGAGGTAATAGTTGTTTTGCTTCTTTTTCTTTTAAGCTATTTGAACTGCTGGGACCTGATGGACTTGAACTTATTGAGAAACTCCTTCAGAACAGAATTACAATTGTGGATAGATTTCTTAATTCTTCAAATGATCATAAGTGGCAGACTCTTCAAGGTAAGAAAGTATTCAGTGGTAATTCTAATTTAATAGAAAGAGTCATTGGTTAGCAAATCTTTTTAAAATAATTATGCTTTTAATATCATTGAATGTGACAGTTTAAAAAAATGAATTAAAACATTGTGCAATCTTATATTTTGGCAAAGGGAAAAACAGTTTTCATAAAGGTTAAATTTATAAAACATAATTTTTCTTAAATTTGCTTTGTAGACAATTGCAAAAAAATTTTAGGAGAAAATGCTAAACCTAATTATGGTTGTCAAGTTACTATTCAGTCTGAACAAGAAAAGCAATTAATGAAACAGTATCGCCGTGAAGAAAAAAGAATTGCCAGACGAGAAAGAAAGGCTGGAGAAGATGGAGAAGTTGCAGAAGGACTTATGTGCTTTGATCCTAAGGAATTGCGGATACAAAGGTAATAAAAACCAGAAGCTGAAAAATGCTTCTGTTATAATTGCTACCATTATGTATCATCATTTTTTAGTTTAAACAGTTTAGATGATTCTTAATTCTAGTCATGTTTTCTTATAAGAACAGAATTTTGCTGTATGAAAACCTAATTTTCTGGGATAAGAAAGCAGTGATCTTAATTAGAATATTCTTGGTTGCATCTATGTAGGTGAGAGATTTGGATTACAGAGGTAAGCTATTTTTAGGTGCTGTGCACACACCACTAGGTTAAAACTTGTGAAGCCTACACAGATTTATCTTGAGATTTGTTTTTGTTTTTGTTTTTCTTAGCTTAATAAAAATACTTTTCCTCATGTTATTTAGAATTGGGAAGAAGGAAAAAGAAATGAAGGCATTATGATACTTGTTCTTTTAAATATTGAATCCTGTTCTTAAGAAATTTATACCTTGTTACACATCTTTGGATTATGACAAAATTATAAATAAGGAACATTAAATTAAACGTATCAGATGATGTTATCTAAAAATCATACCTAAAAAATCTGTTAACTCCTATGTAGTTACACAGAAAATTTCAGGATTGCTAATATCTTTCTTTGTGTAATTTAGTTTCTTCTACTTTATAATGGAAGGCTACCTAAAATAGTTATTTTAGTGACTGTTTTAATATATGCAAGATAAAAATTTCAGATTTATCTTATTATTTTTGTATTTACAGAGAGCAGGCACTTCTGAATGCTAGAAGTGTTCCAATTCTGAGCAGGCAAAGAGATACGGATGTTGAAAAAATACGTTATCCCCATGTTTATGATTCCCAGGCTGAAGCCATGAGAACATCAGCATTCATTGCTGGTGCAAAGGTATGTCATTGGTATATGACCACTTTGAGATAATATATCTATTCTGAGGAAATAACACATAGATTTTCCCTATTTCTTTTGTGACTCTTATACTTGTTGATATACTATGCTAATTTTATTTAAAAATACTGGGGAAAATGAGATAATACAGTGTATGTAAATTCTTGATGCATAGTAGGTATTCAAAACATATTTGTTCTTTTCCCTTCTGTTATTTATGGAACTTATATTTTTTAGTTTTAGTGGTTGTATTACTTTTTGGTCTTTATGCTATACATTGCACATTTTTCCTAGCCACACAAGTACATCTGTCTTCAGGAGACCATCTAATAGATATATACTTAAAATTCATCAGCATAATAGGTGTTTTATATGAGAGATCTGATATATGAATAATTTGTGTGTATGTGGGTTTTTTGTTTGTTTTTGTTTTGTTTAGACTTGTTTTTCTTTAAATTAGATATATTTATTTACCAGTGCTACGTCTAAAGCCAGTAGTGTTCTTTCTCTCTCTCTCTTTGTCTCTCTCCAATTAAAGAATCTTTACCAGAACTATTTTTTAATTGATTTTTATTTTTTATGTTTATAGATGATTTTACCAGAAGGAATCCAAAGAGAGAATAACAAGATGTATGAAGAAGTAAAGATTCCCTATAGTGAACCAATGCCAGTTGGCTTAGAGGAAAAACCAGTTTATATCCAAGACTTAGATGAGGTGAGGTGATCATTTAATTAATTAATTTATTATTTTAAAGATTTATTTATTTTTAGAGAGACAGCAAGAGAGAGCATGCACATGAGTGGGGATGGGCAGGGGTAAAGAACTTCAAGCAGACACCCGGCTGAGTGTGGAGCCCGAGGTAGGGTTCAATTTCAGGACCCTGAGATCCTGACCTGAGCCCAAATCAAGAGTTGGACACTTAACCGATTCAGCCACCCAGGTGCCCCAAGTTGATCATTTTAAAAAGTTGATATTTTTGATACTTGGCATGTTTCATGAATAGATTTGTACTAGAAAAATTATACATATATATATTTATATATATAAATATATATATATTTTTTAAGATTTTATTTATTTATCTGAGAGAGAGAGTGAGAGAGCATAAGCACACAGAGAGGCAGGCAGAGGAAGAGGGAGAAGCAGGCTCCCCACTGAGCAGGGAGCCCTATATGGGACTCTATCCCAGGACCCTGGGATCATGCATGACCTGAGTCGAAGGCTGATGCTTAACAGACTGAGCCACTCAGGTGCCCCTAGAAAAATTATTTTTAGAAGTCAGTAGTTGGCTGATATACTAGAAAGGATATATACAGTTGTTTACTAAAGAGGTACAGGAGGGGAATTTAAGTTTTTGTGGGGTTTTTTTAAGATTTTATTTGTTTATTTGAGTGAGAGAGAGAAGAGTGAGAGCAGGGGAGGAGCAGAGGGAGAGGAACAAGCAGACTCCATGCTAAGCATGGAGCTGGACTAGGGGCTTGATCCCACAACCTTGAGATCGTGAGCTGAGCCAAAACCAAGAGTTGGACACTCATCGAACTAAGCCACCCAGGTGCCCCAGGGGAGTTTAAGCTTAAGTTTTTAAGTTTTAAAAACTTATTCCTTCACACATTAAACATATCTTTGTATATATATTTCTATAATTTCATGTTTGTTTTGGTCTTTCACCTAATATTTGGTTCAACCTATGTAGGCTAGCTTAAACTGTTTAAAAGGATTCAATTATTGATATATCAAATGGTCAACATATAAAACAATAGAATACTATTTGAGGAGGGGATCAAATTCTCAATTGTTTTCTTTATTTTTCTCAACTTTTATATTTTGAATAATTTCAAACCTATGAAAAAGTTGCATGAATAGTTTTATCCATATATCTTTTGTCTTCTCCGTGTATCATTTGTCAGAATTTTGCCATATTTGCTTTATCTCAAAATAAAATATTTCTTAGTTTACTTTTACATTTACTTAAATTGACTGTTCAGCTTATGATTTATTATTTTCCTGAATTTTAGAATTTCAGTAATTAGTTTTAGGAAGGGATTATTTATAATTTTGACTAATGTTTAATCTGTGAGGGGTAAGAGTTTCCTTAAATGGGTTAATGCCATCTATAACTTTAATGTCTGTTTGCCATGTAATCTAATATATTTATGGGTTCCATGGAGTAGGGTGTGGACATCAATGGGGATCATAATAGAGATCATCACAATTTAACTTTTCATCTGTTGAAGATATCAGTGTTGTTTAGAGTTTTTGGCTATTAGAATTTGTATAATTCTGTTCAGGCTGCCATAACCACAGACTGGGTGGTTAAACAATAGACATTTATTTTTTCACAGTTCTGAAGGCTAGAAATCCCAGATCAAGGTGCTGATAGATTTACTTTCTGGTGAGGAGTCTCTTCCTGGCTTGCAGACAGGCACTTTCTCACTGTGCCCCCTGCCCTCCCATGGCCTCACATGGGCTCTTCTCTGTGTGGTGTCTCTTCCTCTTCTTATAAGGACAGGAGCTCTATTGGATTAGGACCTCACTCAGATGACCTCATTTAACCTTGTTACTTCCCTAAAGTCTCTATTTCCAAATACTGTCACATTAGGAGTTAGGTCTTTAATTTATGAACTTTGGGGGAACTTAATTTCATCCATAATATGGGTAAAGCTGCACTTGACGTTGGTCTACAAGGTTTTGTGTGAATGTAAGTTTTCATTTCTTTGGAGTAAATGCCTTAGCATGCAATTAATGGGTCATATTGTAGCTGCATGTTTAGTTTTTTAAAATACTGCACTGTTTTCTGGAGTAACATTTTATATTCCCACCAGCAATCCAGTATGACTCAATTTCTCCACATACTTGCCAGCATTTGGTGTTATCACTATTTTTTCTTTTTATTTTAGCCATTTTAATTTATATTTTTATATTTTATTTATATTTTTATTTTAACCATTCTGACTGAGTGTAGAGATTTCCCATTGTGGTATTAATTTGCACTTCCATAAGCAGTAATAATATTGGAGAATAATGCATTCAAATGCAATATGTCATTATAGGTACATAATTAAACCATATGATGTCCTGTAACTTTAGATAATGATCCCACCAGATGTCATTAGCATGAATATAATTTAAACCTCAGGAGAAAATATAGGCGTTAGCAGAATGTTTGTTTAGTGGATGCTTTTGTTGGCTTAGATCTTTTTTATACAATAGGTATAGGATCTTTTTTATAAGGTAGGATCTTTATGTATCATGAAAAGTACTCCTGAAGGTGATATCTTTCTCTTTTCACTGAGTTCATAATTGCATGCCATTCCTAACAGTCCTATGGAACCATAGATAAAATCCTCTCCTGACTGAATGTCACAACAGATAATTTTGTCCTGGTTGCAATGCAAAGTTGAAGGTTGACAATAGAGCTGCTAGAGTAGTTCAGGACAGAAATGCTAAGCACCTAAATTAAGAAAGTGGCAGCCTATATGAAAAATGGGATAATAGAGAATAATTTAAGTACTAGTGTATATAAGATCTATAACTGATTAAATGAGAGGGGATGAAGCAGAGAGAGGTCTCTAGAATGACATCTAAGTTTTCGTTTCAATCTAGAATGATGTCTAGGTCATCATGAGTGAGCGATAGTGTCATTTACCAAGGTGAGGAATAGAAGAAAAGGAAAAGTTTTTACATGTTAAGTCCAGGAGGCAGAAAACCACATTGGTTAAGAACAGGGCCTCCGATTCCAGGCTGGCCTAGTTTAACTTGGATCCCCCACTTTCTAGCTATGAGACTTTGGGCAGGTTACTGTGTTCCGTGGGATCCAGTGTTTCATTTGTAAAGTTGGAATAATAGCACCTTCTGCATAGTTTAATTGTGAGGATTAAATTTATTAATATATATAAAACAACTTTGAATACTATTAAGTACTTAAAAAATACTATTAAGTACTTAATACATTTTAGCTAAAATGTTAGCTTAAAATGAAAGATGTAATGATGAAAACACTGTGAGGTCAGAGTGGATAAAACAAAAAGATTTATTGTTACTTTGGAAATTATATTTAGTAAATAAACTACTCCCATGTTCATTTATGCTGTTTGGCTATTCTTTCATTCCAAGCATGTGGGAGTAGTATTGGATACTATCCTATAAGACCAGGAAGAGCTAAACTTATAGTCACTCTATTAAGACACCTAGAGTAGTTTCTAATTATTTGATAGAAACTAAAAAAAACAGTCACTATAATTATTGACATCTGTGGTTATTCAAGAGAGACATTTTGAAAAAAGTGAAATAGAATAAATATAAAAAGTACTACTTTTCCTGTTTTACTTTGTTTTCTGAACCTGATGTTGGGATCCTAAAGCCAAAGAGTTTATTGACACAGTTGGATTTGATCAAATTATAAAGAGAAGAAAACTAAAGAAGCATCCAGGAAAACACTTGAGTGTGGATCTTTTTCATGAGACTAATTTGAAATTAGTGAAATGTTGCTAAAACCCAGACATACCCCCAAATAAAAAGCTTTTTCTGAAGTGTCCCACAAGGCTGGTTATTACACTGTCAAGCATATCATCAGTTTCATCAGAACCATGGCCTTGAATCACTCACTGCCTTTTTAAGAGGTGGTAACAGGAAATAGTAACAAAATATAAAGCTGAAAGTTGCAAAACGAGTTTACAATATTGTTTACCCTGATAGGGATCTTAGTAAAGATTTCGTAAATTTCATGGAGAATGAAGTGATGCAGCACAAATTAAATTTCTAGCCATTTTATCAAATTCTATTTCCCTTGACAAATGCCTAGCTTCACCTGGAGATTGGAGCCATGAGAATCCTGATTCTGATATACTTGTTTGCTATATTTGATGCTAATACCATCAAAACAGACAAATGAACAAACATGTAGGTGTAGACTACTTCTACATCCTTATAATCCCCACAATTCATTGTTATTCTTTTTGCTTTAACAATCTTTTTAAGATATTATGATACCTAGGGATGCCTGGGTGGTGCAGTCGGTTAAGCATGGAATATTGGTTTCAGCCCAGGTTGTGATCTGAGGGTCGTGAGATCGAGCCCCATGTTAGGCTCTGCGCTCAGCGTGGAGTTGGCTTGAGGGTCTCTCCCCCTCTCCCTCTGTCCCTCCTGCTCATGTGCACTCTTTCTCTCTCTCTCTATCTCAAATAAATAAATCTTTTTTTAAAAAAATTAAGATATCTAATAATAACAAGCAAAATTTTTATACTTGTGGACCTATCAGGTTACCCTTTATGCCTTTGTGTAGATCCAGATTTCCATTTGGTATTTGTTTCTTATAGTGCAAGTTTGTCGATGAATTCTTTCAGCTTTGTATGTCTGAAAAAAGTCTTCATTTTGTCTTTGTTCTTGGCAGATTTTTCATTTGATATAGAATTCCAGGCTGACAGGTTTTTTGGTTTTGTTTTTTTTTTTTTTTTTTGCCAGTCCTTATAGATGTAGCTGTATTATATTGCTTTCATTGTTTCTAATAATAATAAGCATGCTTTTGTTATGCTTTTATTCTTAATCTTCCTCTCTGGGTAATATGCTTTTTTTCTGGTTGATTTTTTAAGATTTCTCTTTGTCATTGATTTTAAGCAATTTGATTATGATATGACTTTATATTAGCTTTCTGTCATTGTACAAGAAATTACCAAAACTTTAGTTACTTAAAACATCCATTTATTATCTCCGAGCTCTGGAAGTCTGATTTGGGTGGGCTTGACTGGGGTTCTCTGTTCACTGTTTTGTTAACAGCAAAACTATTGTTTTGGCCAGGCTGATCTCTTATCTGGAAGTTCCGGGGAAGAATTCCCTTAAGGAGCTCATACAGATTGTTGGCCAAATCCACGTCCTTAGAGTTGTGCGACTGAGGTTCCTGATTCTTCGCTGTCTATCGTTCTTAGCTCCTAAACACTACCCACATTCCTTGGCATATGGCCCACCGCATCTTCATAGCCAACAAGGGAGTATCATATTTCCTGTGTGCTCTAAATCTCTCACCTCTTCTGATGGTGAAAAACTCTGACTTTAAAAGAATCATGGGATTAGGTCAGATTCACCCAGATAATCTTCCTTTGTAAAGGTCAGCTGTTGCATATAGCAGAATCTTGGAAATAACATCCATCATATTCATAGTTCTGAGGTTTATGCAGGGAGTACGCGGTGGAGTGTGGCAGGGATTGAGAGGAAGTCTTGAGAGCCAGCTTAGAATAATGCCTACCACTGCCTTGGTGCAGTTTTCTTCAGGTATTTTGTGCATGCTATTGATTAAGTATCTTGGATCTGTGGTTTTCATCAAATGTGGGAAATTTCCAGCCATTATTTTTTCAAAAATTTTCTACCCCTTCCTCCCTTTCAAGAAGTCTTATCACAGATATATTAGGGTTCCTGAAGTTGTCACACAGTTTACTGACATTCTATTAACTTTTATTTTGTTTTTTGATATTTTTCTTTCTTCATGCTTCATTTTGGGTGATTTCTATTGCCTTGTCTTAAAATTCACTGATCTTTTTCTTCATTGTCTACGATACTATTCATACCATTCAGTGTATTTTTCATCCAGCATTGCAGTTTTGTCTCTAAAGGTGTAATTTTTTTTTTAATTTGGTATCTTCTATGCCTCCACTTGCACAGTCATTTCTATAGGTTGGAGTCAGCAAACTTTTTCTGTAAAGGGGCAGATAGTAATTATTTTAGGCTTAGTGAACCACATAAGATCTCTGTTCAAGAGTCATTATTCTTTTCTTTTTTATTAAATTACTCGTTCAAAATGTAATGACCATTTGTAGTTTATAGGCCATAAAAACCAAACCAAACCAAAAAAAAGCCACAAAAAACAAAACAGATGTCTGGCTAGATTTGGCCTATAGGCCATAAAATGCTGGCCTTTGCTCTAGTTTTTTGAAGGGTCTGTCATTTGTGTTATTTCTTGATTTATTTTAGTTGATCAGATCAGTTTATATTCTCATTATAATTTTTTTTCCTGCTGTTTAGCATGCACAGTCATTTTTTTATGAAAACCAGACATTGTGATTCTATCTTGTTGGGTACCAGATACTTTTGTATTCTTATAAACATCCTTGAGTTTTTTCCTGGAATATAGTTAAGTTACTTTGGGTCAATTTGACCTTTTCAGGTCTTGCTTCTAAAATTTCTTAGGTGGGCCAACGCAGCATTTAAAGGCTAGCATTTAAAGGCTAGTTTTGCCTCACTGTTGAGACACAGCCCTTCTGAGTAGAGTACTCTGCGTAATTCCCAGTAAAATAAGAGGTCTTCTACTATGGTTAGTAAAAACAGGAGCTGTTCCAGACCCTATTGGGTGAGGTTTGAGTTTATTTCCTCTAATCCATTCAAGTGGTTATTTCGGTGCTTTTCTCCTATGCTTGTGCTAGTCAGCACTCACCACAGACTTAAAGGAAGCTCTTTGGAGATCTCTGGAGCTATCAACTCTCTCCTTCTGATTATTATTTTGTTCTACAACAAAAATATCTCCCCCAAATGGAGAAACTCTGCTCTAAGGAAATGAAGTAGAACCTGAAGCTGATGCAGTTGAGAATTATTAGTCCACCAAAACTCACAAAATCCCTGTGTTTTAACAGAATCTTCAGTGTTTATTTATGGATTTTATTTTTCTTTTTGAAGCAAAAGCAGCAGATAACTCTGAAAATTGGGAATTTTAGCAAGTTAAAAGAAGGTGTGTTTCCCCCTTCTCTCAGAGGGAGGCCAATGGTTTATTGCATTCCCAAATAAGTTGTTGTCAAAGAAAGGAAATAATCCTATTTTCAGAATTATAAATTATCTGAAAAGTGATATCTGTACTCTGAAGTAAGGTCTTAAGTAAAATGAGAAAAGAAAAAGAAAAATAAGTTGATTCCACCCCATCTTTTCCCATTCTTTACCTACCCTTTCACTGGGCAGCCCTCCTGCCTCCATCCTTCCTAAAAAAGGTTTGGCAATATCTGAAGACACTTTCGGTTGTCACAACTAGGAGGGTGCTTCTGTCATCTAGTAATTAGACGCCAAGTTGCTGCTAAACATTCCCCAGTGCACATGACAGCCTCTCAGAACAAAGAATTACCAAAATATCAATAATGCCAAGATTGAGAAACCACAGCAGAACAGAGCCACCTAAGAATTTTATACCCTCCAGAGTTAGATACCTGACAAAACTTGGTCCTTTTTTTTTTTCTCTTCTAAGCATTGAATGGAATCTAGAAGTACTACATAATAAGATGGTTAAAACTTTTAATCTCTAATCACTCCCTTCCCAAACTTCTTTGATATTGTTGTCATGTATTTTAGTCTATCTCGTTTTAATTTTTGTCAGATATTATTATTACTGTTACTGTTGTTTACAGTCAGTAATTATTTGGTTTTACCTATATAGTTTGCTCACTGTTTTTTAATTCCATCAGTGCGTTCATGTTCTGTGACTTTTCCTTACCTGAATTTTCTTTAGTGAGAATCTGATACTGGCAAAAATCTCTTAATTTCTGTTAATCTAAAATGCCTTTATTTTACCTTGTTCTTGAAAGATATTTTTGCTGGTAATAGAATTCTGAGTTCATGCTTATATTCTCTTACCACACTAAAAACATTCCTCTATCGCATCCCATCTTAAAACATAAAAGATTATAACATCATCTGCTTTTCATTTTTAATTGTGGTGGTTGTTGTTGTTGTTGTTGTTTTTTGAGGTAAGCTTTCTCTCTGGCTGCTTGTAAGAGCTTCCCTTGCCCTTGGGATCTCCAGTTTTATCATGTCTCTAAAATAAAGCTTTTTTGGTAACTTTTTGTTCATTTTCTTATTCTATGATTTGTTTAATGTTGGCAGCCAAAAGAACTAAGGAAGGAAAATCGATATTATATTTTTCATATACCTATAACTTGACATTGCTAAAAATGAAAAAAGAAATACATGTGTTTCCTCTGTCTTCAGTGAGCTTGCAACATAGCTGGGGACATAAAAAAAGACACCTGTGCTGAGTATTTACAAACAATGTACCATACAATGCACTAAGTGCAAAATCAGTGCAGATTTAATCAGTCGTATAGAAGGCAGAGGGATTAGAGCAGGCTGTGGCTGCTAATGACAATTTCTTGGAGAACATGAGGCTTGAGTTGTTTCTTGACTGCTGTGTTCAGGGGGAATTGATCTTTATCTGAACAGTGACAATGAGTTTAACAATGTGTTTTTGTAATAGAGCTGGTGTGGGATGTTCAGAGAAAGGAATCTTTTTTCGATTTTTGTGATGAAAACTTTGTGTGGACCTGGTATAAAATAGTAGAGATTATGTCGTGTCCATACTACTTTTTCTATAGAAACTTTAAAATGGTATTTCTATTTTAAAAACTTGGTCACTGCCAGGTCACTATTTTATGATTAGAGTATTATGTGAAGTATTACTATGAAAAACTATAAGGAAAACCTTAAAAATTTCTCAGCTTATTCTCAAAAGTAATTAGGGATTTTTAAGTATTCTGTGTGAAAAGCATGCTTTTGATGGACTATATTATCTTCTATTTTGGAGGTCAGTAAGGGTTCAATGTGTAAAAATGTGACGTATTAGATAGCTTTCCTATAAAGTTATAAATGAGATATTTTTATTTATTTGTGGCTCCCAGCAGTTATTTAAATTGTGATTAAAAAGTAATGCTTACTTGTTATGAAAGTGCTCTGTAGTTCAAATATATGAAACAGCTAGGTCTTATTTGAAGGGAAATTTTATCTATATTTTTCCTTATAAAGAGGTATTAATTTTGTCTATATACCGTGAACTTTTTCAGGATTATAGTATCATAAAGTCTACTGGGAACACTTGCAAACTGCTAACTAGGAAAAGGGCGTTAGCTGCTTGAAAAAAAAACCTGCTAAACTAGAGAGAGTTATAACTAACATCTGTTCCTCTAGCTAGGCATAATCTAACAAAAGAACTTTCTTTACAACATACACTTTGTTGATTTTATGGCAAGAAATTAGAAGAGAGATTAAAAGCCTAAAATATATTGTGCTGTCCCAGAATGATATTTTTAGAACTTAAATGAATTCAGAAATCTGAAAAGTAGATGAATTTAACTTGTAATGTGAGAATTTCAAATTGCTTTAGAAATAGACTCAGTCCATATCTTCAAATATATTTCTGTGCTGTGGTTACACAGACCTATTATAATAAATAGAAATATTTGATATGATTTTGTTACTTTTATAGATTTTCATTATTTTTCTCTGGAAATATGCATGGGTTGGTTATCATTCATCAATAATCATTTTTTGAGCTCCTGATTGATGCAAGGCTTTGTGCTAGGAGGTAGGATGGGCACAAAGCAGTTTAGAATTATGATCCTGCCTTTAAATGAAATTTATCTAGTTTGGCAAGTAGAACTAAGGTTAAATTCCACCCTTCACCATTGGCACATTTTGTGTTGTGGATTAGATTACATAGCGCCTCTAAATTTCAGTTATTTCATCAGACTATTTATTTTGAAGATTATGAGTCAACACACAGAAAATGTGTAGCAGTGTCTGTGATACATTTTAGGTGATTAGCAACTTCCCAGCCTGAGTAATAATTATATAAACTGTTCTCACATTGATAGCTGAGTTTTGCTGTTTAATTGAAAAGAGTACACGTTGAGTCTTTCTATTAAGAGATATTGATAGGTGGAATTATTTTGGTATAAATAACTGCAAAATTCCTCAAAGATGAATGTTGAAGTAGTGTAGAAGACAGTTTTAAATTAATAAAGATAAAGTGACTTATATTTCTTTAGTTAATACTCTGCATTTTATTAGATACCTTATATTGCATTCTCTAACTTAATTCTTCTTGTAAACCCTGCAAGCAACTTTAGAGAGGACAAGTTTAAATTTCATCCAGTGGTGCAAATATCAGTGACTAAACATAGGCTACCTTGCTTTTTACATTTTTCTTTTTTAAAAAGATTTTTTTATTTTACAGAGAGAGAGAGAGAGTGTGTGCAATAGTGTGGGGAGGAGCAGATGTAGAGGGGAAGGGGAGGCTGACTCCCTGCTGAGCGGGGAGCCTGATGCAGGGTTCTGTCTCAGGGCCCCAAGGTCATGACCTGAGCAGAATCCAAGAGTCAGACACTTAACCAGCTGAGCCACCCAGGTGCCCTTTTTTTACATTCTTAATAAGCTGTTAACATCGTTGATAAATTTCAGTTATATGAAAATAATTATGTAAGTTGTGATAATTTAAATATATCAGGGGAAATAATTGTATAAAGAAATCTCAATGTATTCTTAAGCATCTACATAATAATCATTTTTTATTACATAAGTATTACGATTTCTTCCTTGTAATGTTTTGCTTATCCTTTCAAATCTCTGCATACTATTCAAGAGATTCAAGCAAAACATTTTTCTTATAGGGACCCGCTTACTTAAATGTATGCCTTCAACTTGATACTTGTTTCAAACAAAAGTTTTTCTGAGTAAAAGGTACCTTGTTTTTTCCATAATAGGTTGCGTTAAATTATTAAAGAACAGATGACTAAGAAAACCTAGTCACTGTGTTGGGAGGTGCGTAGGGAAAGTTAGGTAACAGTTCTCAATCTTGCTTGTGCTTGATAATCACTTGGGGTGCTATTAAGAAATGTACGAATTGCCATTCCCACCCTAGACAATTGAATGAAAACCTCCAGGGTTGAGTTCTGGAAATGTCATTTTTAAAAGCACGCACACTCCCTACCACGAGTATGAGGAGCCTCTTCTCCAAGCACTGGCCTCCTCAGCACACTTTCATCGGAGCTCCTCTCCAGCAGTCTTCGACCAGATCCTTTCCCTACTCTTTTGAGTGGTGTGTTCAATG
>JAPYYM010000533.1:0-14564 GCA_028534135.1 Potos flavus
CTTGTTTCCCCCTCTCTCTCTTTTCCCCCTTTCCCTAATGTTCATCTGTTTTCTTTCTTAGATTCCGCATATGAGTGAAATCATATGGCATTTGTCTTTCTCTGACCGATTTATTTTGCTTAGCAGAATGCACTCTCGTTCCATCCACATCGTTGCAAATGGCAAGATTTCATTTTTTTGATGGCTGAGTAATATTCCATTGTATATATCTACCACGTCTTCTTTAGCCATTCGTTGGTCGATGGACATTTGGGCTCTCTCCATAGTTTGGCTATTGTTGATAAAGCTGCTATAAACATTGGGGTTCCTGTGTCCCTTCAAATCTGTATTTTTTTATTGTATTTTTTTATTGTTTGGGTAAATACCTGGCAGTGTAATCGCTAGATTGAAGGGTAATTCTATTTTTAACTATTTGAGGACCCTCCAAACTATTCTCCAGAGTGGCTGCACCAGTTTGCATTCCCACCAACAGTGCATGAGCGTTCCCTTTTCTCCACATCCTCGCCAGCACCTGTTGTTTCTTGTGTTGTTAATTTTAGCCATCTGACAGGTGTAGGGTAGTATCTCATTATGGTTTTGGTTTGTATGTCCCTGATGATGAGTAATGCTGAGCATCATTTTGTGTGTCCATTAGCCATCTGAAAGTCCTCTTCGGAAAAGTGTCTATTCATGTCTTCTGCCCATTTCTTAACTGGACTACTTGGTTTTTGGTGTTGAGTTGGATAAGTTCTTTATAGATTTTGTATAGTAGCCCCCACGGCTCAGGTATTTTGTCACAGTAATGCTAGGAAGCAGGCGCTATTATCATTAGCATTTTTCATGAATAGAAGAAATAGGTTCAGAGAGGGTGAGTAACTGCTCAAGATCACACAGTCAATGAGTGGAAGAGGCTGAAGTCAACCCCTGGTCACCTGTCTCCAGCCTTAATCTCGTCGCTCCCATGCTAGGTCTTTGGAGTCTCTACGTGTGTGGATGTTTGTGTAGTTTGGGATGGGGGAACAAAGTTATTCAAGATACTTTCTCTTACAACACTTACAACGTGTCCTCAGAAAACATATACTGTATCAGAGCGCATGAGGCTGGTGGCAATAGGAAGAATTACAGGTTCAGAAACCCAGAATCTCTAGACTTGCTCAAGAACGGCTGCGAGAGTGTCGGAGAAATGGGGACGCGACGCACTCAGGCAGCAGGTGGCGGACGGGAGAGGCTCCCAGCACCACAGCCACCACGCGGGGAGGCCGCCCTCCGCCTTTCCGCTTCTTTCTGAAAGGCCTCATTCTCCGCAGTCAACCGGCTGAGCAACTGAGCTCCAGCAACCACTTAGTGCCCCCGCCCCTAGTCCCATTTTTAAAAACTTCTCGGCCGCACCTCCAGCGGCGGGGAAGACTTTGATTGGCCCGCTCTGCTGCCCCGCCAGCCAATCAGCAGCTTGTTGCCAAGGTGGGGCTTCCCGGAGCCAGAATACGCTCTGGCGCCTGAGCTGCAGCGGAGCGAGGAGAGAAGCGAGCGCGTTTGGTCAAGTTTCAAGGTCCCAGCCAGCTGCTCGGCGGAGGATTGAGGGACGTGGGTGGGTGGCACAGGGCTCCTCCCCCGGCCCATATCCGGGAGGGAGGGAGCCAGACACCTGCTTGCCCTCACCCCCGCAGCCTGCCCTCTCTTCCTCCTCCCCGCGGCTCCACCCAAGCCGGGCAGGTCTGATTCCTGGCGGTCCCGGGTGGGATCCTCCACTGTCCCGGGCTGAAAGGCATCGCCACTGCCCCCCCAGACAGGTTGAGGACGAGAGAACTGCCTCCTCTGGCAGGTGCAGAAAACACACCCCACTTGGCACGGCGAGGGCCAGACTAAGACATGAAGATGAGCTAATAAAGAGGCTGTTTTGGAGTTGTGTGCCCCACAGTGATCTAGTGACCTTCTCATGCCGGGTGACTTTGTAGTCTGGGAGGGGCTAAGGAGAGTGACAAAAGCCCCAGGTAGCAGAAGAATCAAATCTCAAGCCTCCTAACGTTTTGGATTGGTTATTGCACGGGTAAAATGGGGCTAATGAGGGTAATGAATGCCCAAAATGCCACAGGGCAAGGGTCTGGACCAGAGGGTCTCAGAGCCTGAGGACCCGGAGCTGTCGGCTCAGCCTGGTGAAGGTGGAAGAGGGGTGCGGGTGGGAAAGGGGGTTACCAAGCCGCACTATGATTTTAGGAACAGTAAAGCCCATATTTCCAACCACAGCTGGTTACAAATGGGAGAAAGTGTGGAAATAAATTGTTGCCCTCGCCAAATTCTCCTTTGGCCTCATACCCAATTCCCAATTGCCCTGTTTCTCTCAGTTTCCATTGTGTGGCCTACATAAAGGCCTCCTGGGCTGCTAAGGGTAATAATAATAGTTAATAAAACTTTGTGCTTACTAAGAGCCAGACATTTTTCTAAGCTCTTCTCATATATTAATCCCCTCAACAACAGAGAATGGGATCGATATTTTATGCTCATTTTAAAGATGAGAAAACTGAGACATTGAGAAGTACCTTGCCCGTGGTCACAGAGCTAGTAAATGGCAGAGCCAGATCAGAACCTAGGTAGTATGTTTCCGCCTAGGGGCCCCATCTGACCTTGCTCTTCATGGCGTAGCCCTTACTGCAATGTCGTCAGAGAAAAAGTCTGGGATGGGTTGCCTTTTGAAGCAGCATGTGGCCCCAAGAGCAAGAACTCCAATTATCTGCCTTGTCGTACTTCCACAGACTCACTGTATGGTCTCACCATATAGAATGAAAGCAGATAAAATGGTGAATTTTATGACATATGAATTTTACCACAAAGAAGAAGAAGGAAGGAAGGAAGGAAGGAAGGAAGGAAGGAAGGAAGGAAGGAAAGGAGGGAGGGAGGGAGGAAGGAAGGAAGGAAAGGAAAGGAAAGAGAGAGAAGAGGGGAAGGAAGGGAAGGAGAAAGGGAGGGAGGGAGGAAGGGAGGGAGGGAGGGAGGAAGGGAAAGTCCTGCCATCCATCTGCCCAGCCCTGATCACGGCTGTTGAATCAATCTGAACCATCCCTAAGTGCCAGAAGAGAGGTGAAGGGGTGATCCCCACATTTTCCAGCTTTGTGGTGTGTTTAATGGACCTCACTTAGGGCAGACGTGAACTCTGAGGTTGGGGGGGGCAGGAGTTCAGGAAGGAGAGGCTGAGCCCCTGCACCCACCTGGTGTAGGGAAAAGCTACTTGCAGGCCACTGCTGGGGTCTGGAGAGCAGTCTCTGATTCCCTTCCACCCACCCTCCTCTAACTGCCTGACCTCTGGCTCAGCACTCCCTACCTCCCCCACTCCCATCCTGGCTCACCCGCACCCGCTTCCCAGCTCCTTGGCCACACCATCTGCCTAGCCTCCCCCTTCCCCAGGGACTTAACTCTTTTTATTGAGACCTTTAAATAATTAAATGCCCCAAAGCCTCCCCCACTCTGATCCCAGCCCCTGGCCTGGGGTGTTACTCAAAGACCAGGAGCCGGGTTGGGGAGCTGCCAACCCCACTGGCTCTTTTCAGCTCCTTTCTTTTCCTACTCAGCTGCTGGGCAGCTAATGGGCCTTTTCTCCTGCTCTGGCCCCTCTGCCAGGCCGCAGAAACCAAACAAAAATCGAGGAACTCTAAGGGATTGATGGGGGCGGGGAGAGAGGAAGACACCAGACCCACAGGGAGCTGGGAAAGGGATGGGGACAGAGGGTGGAGAGAGAGAACCGGAGTGGCTCTTCCAGCTCCCCATCCCTGCAAAGGAGCTGGGGGCCACTCCCTCCAACCCCGGGGAGCTACAGGCAGAAGGGGGGAGGTGGAGGGGTGGGAAATGGGGAGAGGGATGGAGGCTGTCCTTCACTTGAGCGGTTTGGGGCTTGGGCAGGGTCTTCATGCAAATTATCTTTGTGAGTCACTGAAAGTTTGGTCCAGACACAAAGAAGCTGCTTCTCTCACCCGCTGCCTCCCTTGACTGCACAGAAGCCCCGCCAGGCCCAGCCAACCAAACAAAGGCCTGACCCAGCGGTGCGTGAAGGAGTGAATGGGCGAGAATCTCCCTGGTGACGTCCCACCAGACAGATGGCAACAGTTGCCAGCCTTCTTTCATCGGCTCAGGGTCATAAAGAACAGCCCCCAGCCCTCCAGAGCCCATCAGCCCCTGCGAGCCAGCCCGAAGACACACGCACACGTTGGCGGGGCTGGGGGTGGGAGGCTGCCAGGGAGTTGGGGGGGGGGACTGATGCTGGATGTTTGGCTAGAAAACAAAAAGGTTGTTCAAAGCACTGGCGCTGGGGCCAGCCTGCTCATCTGTCCTTCTTTGGGGAGGCTCTGCCCCCGTGGCTCCTCCTCGGCTTCTGACCAGCCCTGTGCCGAGCCAGGGGCCCCGGAAAGGGAAAGGAGACCTCCACGGGGGGCAGGAGTTCCGGGCTTTGCGCTTTGAGGCTTTCATGACGCCAAATCCCTTGACTGGGCATTGTTTCGCCTCTTCAGAAATAGGGTTAAATGGAAAATCCAGGGCCTTGGGGACAGGTGGAGAACAGTGGGATCTGGGTCCTCCGCCATTAAATAATCAAGTTCGAGGTGTTCCAGAGTCGGGATCCCGTCAAAATAATCCGCACGTGCTCTCCAACGTCAGAAGCTCGCGGAGAGGAGTGGACGGGGAATCGGAGGAACCGGCTCCACTCTCGGCAAACCATCTGCTTGTTGTGTAATTCTGGCAGGTCATCCCCGCGGTGGAATCCCAGTTTTCTCTCTGTCGGTTGGGGGTAAAATCGCCTGCAGCCTCTGCCTCCCAGCGCGGTGGAAAATAAGCCGATGTGCGATCTGATGTTCTGATACACGGGAGGGGCTGTGCAAATGTAAGGCTTTACTCTCTATTTCCCTGCACCCGCACCTCCCAGGAGGTAGAGTGGGCATGGCGCTTTCAACATTTTCAAAGTACTTCGTACCTATTCTTTCGCAAGGCAGTTGAAGGCAGAAAGGTCTAGGGCGATGCAAAGATCTTTTTTTTTTTATCCAGCAAGGATGGAGGCTCCCCCTGCTCACCCCACCCACCTGCTGGGCTCCTGAATCTCTGATTTTTTTGTCTCCCTTCTCTCTCTGTCTTCCAGCATCAGCCCAGCCCGATTAGGGAGGCTTAGTGGGAACTCTAGGTTAAGGGGCTAAAGGATCTCAAAAAATCAGAATTAAGGGGAATCATTCCTTGGATCTTATTTATTTATTTTTTCCTTGGATCTTAAAAGAACAAAAGTGTAGCATATGCAAAATTATGATTCTGAGGCCGCAGACCTGCCTCTGGGCTAAACTGTACCCCATCGTATTTTCTGCAAGAAGGTCTGGTCTGGTGGTGCTGGGGGGCTGGGTTGGGGGATGGGCGGGGGCGTGGGGAGCAGAGTGGCTGTCCAGGCACACAGGGGACAGAGCTCTCCGCTGCCCCTGCCCTTCCATCCACCCACCTGACCTCCTGTTGTTTGTGTTGGCCAAGGCGACCGTGCTCAGCTGGTTTGAGTTTCTTCTCTCTGGCAGAAGATAGTAAAGGCATTTCTCAAAACATCTCTCTTTCTCAACCCGCACTTAAGCTAACCTCACCCATCTCTGACCATTTCCATTTGTCTAACAACCATCTGGGCACGAACTTCTATGTCATGTATCGTTCTAGGTCATTTCCATTTGTTTGCATTTAATCCCTGCCTCGGTCTTTCTTGTATTCTCATATGTAATTATCCCATCACCTCCTTTGGACTGGCACCACCCTGAGGGCAAAAAATCTCTGCCCTCCCCTCACCATGGGCTTCTCCCAAGGACCCATCTCAGGGCATCAAAGGGCAGACTGAAAGCGGACACTCAACCAAGAGGGAAGGTCTTTCAAGTCACATGCAGCTGGCCCTGTGCTAGACTCCAGATACAGACCCTGGACTCCAAGGTCAGCATTGATCCACTCCAATCCCTCACCTTCCGATAACACTGTAATTTTAATGAGTGCATGTATGTCCTCTTCCGCCCTTGTCTTTGAATCTCATCCCACGACACCCTCAGCATTCCATTTTTTGTTTTTCCCACTGGGGAGGTGACATGGGAAAAGTCTCTTGGTCAAGCAGTGATGATGACAGGGAGGTTATTTGCCTTTTGGGAAAACAAGAGAGGCCATTGGGACCTAAGCCTCCACCCTGGCAGGCCCAGGGAAGAAGGAAGTGGGTCACAATGAACACAAGGAGTTCCTGTGTTTTGCACTAGGGCTGGGAAATCAGCAGCTAGGGATGAAGCAATCCATCTGGCTGGTCCGTCCCTACTGGATTGAGATGTCTCCAACTGGAAAGACAGACACAAAGGGCAGAGGAGGGGTTGGTCGCGGGAGTGCCTAGACCAGACGACCTGGTCCCCCAGCCCTCCTGCTGTCAGATTCAGACCCAGGCACTGTCTTAGATCCAGATGTTATTCAGAGATGATGTCTAGGGCCTTATAGTTGATTGGAAACATGATACAAAAACAAAAAAGAAATCCATGGAAGACTTACTTACATACACAAAATCCTATCAGCGTGAGGGAGGGAGGGAGCAGCAACTCCTTCCTTTGAGAGTTCAGGAGGTTTTTGTAAAATTACTTTAGGACAAATGGCAAGGATTTCACAGAGGAGAGACAACCCGAGCTTGAACTTAAATATGGGTAAGATGGAGATCCCAGACTTCTCATCTTTTTTGACTTTCTGTAATGTGAACTGTGGCCTGGTATAGAAGTTTCTGGAATCCAGCAGACCAGAGCACTAAGGGAGGGCAGGAAGAATTAGAAGAAGCCATGGGTCCGATTGTGGCTTTATTTTTCTTGTTGTTTCTCTCAAATCCAGCCCATCCCGGATGTGAGCTCGGCTCCGGCCGCTCAGTAGCGGTAACCTGTAGATCCCCTGGCTCACCTTCCAGAGCCCTGGTCTCCTCTTCTCTAGTCCAACAGGTAATTATATCAGTGCGTGGGCTTCCGAGGATTTAACGAGGTTATGCCAATGATGAAAGTCCACCAGTGCTGTTTATGATTGTTACTCTGTTGGCCCACCACAAGCATAAAGACAAAAAAGGATGAAAAAGGGAACACCCTTTCATTCATTTACAGTACTGTTGCGAGCCCACTCTGTGCCAGGCCCGTGCAAGCGCTGAAGATAAAATGTAGCATCCAGGGGCGCCTGGGTGGCTCAGTGGGTTAAAGCCTCTGCCTTCGGCCCAGGTCATGATCTCAGGGTCCTGGGATCGAGCCCCGCATCGAGCCCCGCATCGGGCTCCCTGCTCAGCAGGGAGCCTGCTTCCCTCTCTCTCTGCCTGCCTCTCTGCCTACTTGTGATCTCTCTCTCTGTCAAATAAATAATAAAATCTTTAAAAAAAAAAAAAAAAGTAACATCCAAGCAGCCTGGCTCCCCAGGGGAGATACAAATGAAATAATCATCCAGATGCGTGTATTATTTTAGCTGAAATTGAGAAACCTGAACCACAAATAAGGCCTACCTTCCTGGGAAGAGTGGCCAGCGAGAAACCCAAGACAGCATGTGGCTTTGCACCAACTGGCTGGGGCTGGGGGGGCTGGGGGGCCTGGGGGAGCTAGAAGGGCCCTGGGGGGGTGCTTGGTGAAGATGGGGTGTGCAGCTATTTCAGGTCTGAGGTAAGAACATGGAGGCTCTATGACCTGGCCACTCTTGGCTTTGACCTTGAGAAGCAATGCCATCCACTTCGTGGCAGGTGGACAGCGGAGGGTGACCCAGTACCACTTGGGCTTGTCCTCTAGGGATTAGAGTCCTTTGCCCTGAGGTTCCTGGGGTGACCCACACTTTAGACCTTGACCCCTTCTCTGGGGAAAGGAGAATAGGAGTGGGGAGTTTCTGGACATTTCACTTGGGAAATGACCCCCTTTGGTCTGACCCAACAGAAGCCCCCCGGCCCTGCCCCGCTGAGGAAGCCTTCTTGGGTCCCTCGCTGTTTACAGACGCGCAGCAAGGCAGGTGTTGGGAGGCAGCTGCTGCTTGTGGTAGGTTCTCCCCAGATACAGGAGCCCCGGCCTCCCGCCCGCGGGCTGCCATTGGCTACCGGGAGGCCCAAGCAGACTCCTCCCCCCCCCCCCCCCCCCCCCCCCCCCCCCCCCCCCCCCGCCCCCAGCCACCCCGCCGGCAAACAAAGGGCGCACAGGAAACACCTGGAGGAGAGGGCAGCTGGCAGGGGGACCTCCGCCCTAAAGAAGAAAGAGTTTGCCAGGGGAGGTGGGCCAGTGAGGAGCTGGGGGTGGGGGGTGCTCGGGTGCTTAGTTGCACTTCTCCTGGCCCCCACCGGCTGCTGAGAACGAGCAGCTGAGTAGCTGAGTTGCTCAAATGCACGGTCACTGCCACCCCTTCCTCCCCTCCCCCACCCCTCCCCGTGAAAGGATCGTCCCCTCCAGCGCCAGCTTGCCTAGAAGCAGGGCAAGAACACCCATAAAGAAGGGACGGCTCAGAAGGTTTTGCCTCCGCCCCTCTCCCCCCCCCCCCGTGGTCCCCTCCCTCTCAGAGTCCGATCCTCTTTAGACCGTGGTCCAGGCGGGAAGACAGACTCCTTAACCAAGGTAGCTGCCCACGTCACGTGAAAGTCTGTTCCAAAGAAAAGTCTCCACGTATTTGCAGACTTACCTAGATCTGCGTCCCTCTCTTGCCTACTCACTGCTCTTGACTTCAAGCGGTTGTGTTCTGGGTAGAACAGACTGGACTGAGGAGAGTCAGGGAAGCCCTACCATCAGCGTGGGCCCAAGAACACGTCCGCCAGCGTGCAGACCACGTGCGGGGAACCGCGGGGTCCGCAGGGGCGCCCGCCCCCGGGGCTCCCTCACCCCCTCTTAGGAAACTCCCAGAGCGGGCACCTTCCTTCCTGCGTCTGGAGTGGGAAGAGTGGCAGGGGGCCGAGAGGAGAAGGCACAGGCCCCACAGCCACCCGAGGGTCGGACACAGCTTTTCACTCAACGGCCAGCGCCCTCAGACTGTGGCGCCCTGAGCCATGGGCAGCACGCGGAGAAATAGAAGGAGAAATAGAAGGCGGATGTCCTTCCCAGGGGAGCGTGTGTGGTGACAGTCAGAGAGGGGACGTGAGCTTGCAAAGCCTCCAGACATCAACCCCAAGACATATGTGGAGATGTGCTGTCTTTGTTATGCGGATGTAAACGGTAATAAACGACCATTAAGAGGCCCTGGAATAAGGAATCTATTATGAAAGCGTAAGCACTTTTAAACCATAGGTGTCAATGTTGAAAAGCCTTGAGGTGAGAGTAATTTTCAGGAGCACAGCGGAATCATTCAGGGAAGGTATCCCGGAGAGGCGGCAAGTGAAGGGGGAAAGAGCGTGGACTCAGGAGGCAGACACATCCAGATAAATATCTCTACCACTTCCCCCTCTCCTTACTGGTGCTTTGCCTCCTTCATCTGTGAGCCTGAGGGGATGCTATCTCCCAGGGTGCTTGTG
Organism: Potos flavus; assembly: GCA_028534135.1. Taxonomy (NCBI): domain Eukaryota; kingdom Metazoa; phylum Chordata; class Mammalia; order Carnivora; family Procyonidae; genus Potos; species Potos flavus. The sequence continues at coordinate 9,443 of JAPYYM010000533.1, forward strand.
GAGATCACGGGGGAGAGGCTTTGTGGAAAGCCCCCGGCAGAGCACCTGGGAACAGCGGATGTTCAGTGCCCGGTACCGGCTCCCGTCCTAGAGGGAAGTATGTCAGAGGACTTAGACAAGTGGTTTGCCGCCACCATAACTGGCAGGGTAGAGAGACTTGGAGATGTGGCCATGGCTCGAGGAAAGGGGAGCGGCAGAGAATTGAGAAGGTGGGGAGTCCTGGCGTCGTGAGGCCATTTCACAGGGTGTCTGGGCTTGGAAAGATTTGGAGAGCTTTGTTTCCCCATCTTGGACACTCAGATGGCAAAGGAAGGCAGCAGAAAGGGAATGGCACGAGGAAAATGAAGTTTTTGGTGGCCCCGGGCTGCTGGCCGGGCCTGTGGGAGGCAGGTGGAAGGCTGTGGTGTTATCTCAAGTGTGACACAGCAGGACCGGGGCGTACATGGCACAGAGGAATCAGAGATTTTCCTGTTCTGTTTGGAAATGGAAATGGGATGGCGAGAGGTGATTCCGCACGAGTGACTCATTTTACAGATGAGAAAACGGAGGGAAGAGGAAAGAGACTAGTCTAAAATGTCAAAGACTAATCTAGTACTAGTTTTTGTCAGACCTGAAGCTAGGGCCCCTATTTCCCAACTCTTAAGCCTCGAGGTGTTTCTACCACCCGGCAGCTGGCCTCCAGAGTAGACATTGGGAAGGATTCCTGTGGACAGGAGCGGTATTCAGTATCTCTGAAGTGAGTTCTCCCTCTCCTGCTACCGTGATCAGAATTCCTTCCCCACACGTCATAGCCCAACCTTCAGTCCAGGTGATTACCTTCTGGGTAAACCCACTTTAGGGAGTTAATTGATAACTGAGGTTCCCCTACGTTATGATTTAAAGTGTGTCCACCCCACTCTAAGTAACATTTACATTTCAATAGCAGGTGCTTAGAGACCTAAGAGCCTGCGAGATTCAAAGGATTGTTTTCTTAAGAAGGTGCAATCACAGGTTAGCTATTCTGAGCTGGGACCCCTGGCAGGCAGATCCTGAACAGACTTGATTTTTTTTCTTCCGCCCCTCATCTGACTTCTTTTCTTTTATTAGCCTCTACCCTTGGCAACTCTAACATTCACCTGTTCAAGCAATATTCACTAACACCTACTAGGCACCAGGCAATGCTGAGGTAAAGTCCCTGGCCTGCATTCTAGCTGTAAATTCAGGGTTCTAAGGACTAGGACAGAGGAAAAAACTGGGTAGCATGGGAAGGGACAATGTCATTCAAAAGCCGGAAGAGAAGATCTGAAGCTTGAGAGACAAGAGTTAACCAGACCAAAGTAGGGAGGTAGAAGGAGGCAGAATATTCCTTGAGCAAAGGCTCAGAGGCTACAGTCCCAGGCATGAGTTAATGGGCATCCGTTGAGGGTGGGCTGAGCTGCTTCTAATCCAATCCTTGGAGGGGAAGCAGAGGCCCCCTGTGTGCCCTCGGTCCTATCAGGAACATGCTAGGATGTTCCTTCAAGAGATCACGGCCATGGTGACAGTGTGCCATCGATGTCCTCAATGCACAGCTCCAACCCAGTATGGGGGCTGGGGTCAGAAAGCCCTACCTCCCCACCCCACCCCCGGGTGGTCCAAGGCACATCGCAAGTCACAAACGGGAAGCTGAGGCAAATAAGTACTTAGAAGCAGTTTACCACTTAAAAAAAAAAATTAGTCATCATCGTTGGAACTTAGGGAGACATGAAATAAAAGTCTCTATTTCAGGTTTCTCTCGAAAAATCACCATATCTGGTATCACTGGTCTCCCAGGAGCACAGCCGACTACAGCTAAAGAGCAGGCTCCTTTCCAGACAAAGCCTGAGCTCACTCTCTGTGTTCACCGAAGCCTCTGTCCGGCCGTCCTCCTTCACCGCCGGCCTGGCCCTACCCTCGCTCCTCCCGTGCAGACTTTAAATGGCCCCTCCCTTCGGGTGCTGCTAAAGAAAGTAGATCTCGCTCCGACCTGCCCAGCTATAACCTTGCCTTATCTGATGTGCTCTGGGCAGCCCGACAGGTTTGCCGGACGAGGGTTGAATAAATGCCTGCCCTTGTTTATGGGAATGGGTGGAGAGTGGGAGAGTCACTTCAACTGCGACCAAAACTACTTGGAGCTGTAGGTCCCCAGAGCAGCAGGCCCCTCCCAAAGCAGCGAAAAGGGCAAGCAACACGTCTCAGTGCGCTTGTGTGTCTAAGATCATTATCTGCGGCCCTGATAGCCTCTTAGACTGAGTTCAGATGTTTTTCATGCCAGCTCTGCAAAGAAGTGGTGCCGAGGGAAAACCAGAACTCTCCAGAACTCACCAGGTTGCCCTACTCAGCTTCCCCATTTCTCTTCCTGGAAGGAACATGTGGGTGTGATTGCACCCGTGGGCAGGATGGAGATAAGCAAAGCTGTTATTGGAAAATCCATTTCCCCACCACCGTGTGTGTGAATGAGCACAGAGCCCGGTCTGGTATCAATCCATGAGCAGCTCACAGAGGCAAGAGGTCAGAGCTCCCCTCCAGCCAATGAGGTCAGTTGTCTGGTGGGGAGGACATGGTACATTTGAGCAAGAATGGCAGAGATCAGACTTGAGTGCAGTCATTCATTCTGCAGGGACTTAGGGAGTACCTCCTCGGGGCTACATGACCTCAGGAAGGGCTCTTGGACCGTGAAGACTTTTTTTGTTTTGTTTGTATTTTAAATAGGCTCCACACCCAGTGTGGAACCTGAACTCACGACTTGGAAGTGAATAGTCACATGCTCTACGACTGAGCCAGACAGATGGCCCTGGGCTATGAAGACTTTTAAGCAAAGGACTGAAAATCATCTTTCCATGGGGGAGGCCCCAGGCTGCTCCGATGTTAACTACCGGCCCTCCGGCGCTCCTGAGAGGCTCTAGTAGAAATACTCCTTAAATAATGGTTTCCTCCCCATTACCGGAATGTGAGAGTGTCCTTATTCATTCCTCGACCAATTCAGATTAACTTCTACTTAAAACTACAATTCTCCTTTGTAGAGTACTTAGCCATGCCAAGGGCTATTCTAAGTGGTTTAGATCTCACTTAATCCTCCCCAATGTTTTGAGGTGGGTTCTATCCCCATTTTACAAATGGGGAAATGGAGGCCTGGTTGCAGTAACTTGCTCCAGGCGGCAGAGCCAGGAGGTAGGCGGTAGAGGTAAGATCAGACCCCCGACAGCCTCACCCCGGAGCCTGAGCTGCTGACCTCGAAGCACTGTCTCACTGTGCGCGGACATCGAAACCTTATCACAGGCACAGGCCGGAGTCAGAGTCAAGCAAGGCGAAGTCTATTTCTCCACGTCCCAACACAAGTGACCTTCCAGTTCACCTAATTGAAAATAATGGTCATAATTGTGCTCATTTACCCTCCGTGATTGCCAGGATAATGGAGATGATTTAGAATCAAAAGCCAAAGAAAGGAACAGAGGTCGTTTAATCCAACTCCCTAATTTCTGAGAGGAAAATTGAGGCGTTTGTCCAAGCTCACACAGCCCCCAGGAAGAATCTGGGCTACGACCCATCTTCTCTCCCTCCCAGCCCAGAACTCATTCCACGGCATCATGTTTGTTGGGCCTCCAGGGCCAGTGTGGGCCTGGAAGCCAGGAGGCCTCAGTGCCTTGGCTCATGTAAGGCTATTCCAGAGGCAAGACTCCCAGGGGAGGGTTTCTTCCCTCCGGGCTTGCTTGTTGAAGCATCAAGGCCTCCCCCACCCACACGTCCTTATCAGAAGCTGGGATGGGCTCTTAATCAGCAGCTCCCAGGCCTTGTCTACACTGTCCGGACAGCGCGTTATCATCCAGAAACAGCTGACCGAGCGCAGGTGTCCCAGGCAGGCGTGGCGTACCAAGTGGGGAAGGAGGGAGCAGAGTGGACCGACCAACGCCCCGTCCCTGAACACATAAGAGCCACCAGCTGCAGCTCCTCCAACTGTTCGGGTCCACAGCCCCTGCACCCCCAGCTGGCCAAAGGACACTCGCTGCCATTGCTGAAATGGGGTCAGATCTATAGTAAAGAACCCCGGGCTTGCTCACAGAACACTCCCGTGTCCATCGAGGGACTGTCAGGCTACCAGGAGCCGAGAACAATCCCCAGGTCAGTCTGCCATTCTGCTGTCACCTGGCTGGGAGACAGGTGGGTGATGATATGATGTCCCCTTGGCCTCCAGATAACCCGGCCTGTCAGGCTTTCTGCTAGACAGTAGGAACGCAATGAAATCTCCTTCGGGAGTGGAGCCTGTTAGGAGACAAGAAGACAGGTGCTGACAAGAATAACACACCCGGATGGACAAAAATGCAGCCCTAATCCCATCCTTACATCCCCAAAGGCAGGTCCTTACAAATGAGTGCCTGGGATATTTGTGTTAGAAGCTACAGACAGAAATGGGGCCATTCCTTCGAAGAACCTCTTGACACAAGTGGGTCCCTATAATCAAGTCTGTCTGTGAGACAGAGGAGCTGGCTTCCCTCAGACAGATGAGATGGCTTCCCTCAGCCCCGTCTCCTGCCTCCTCTGCCCTCTCAAGGTCATACACAGTCTCTCTGGTCTCCCGGCCATCTAGGACACCTACTAGGTCAACCACAAGTTTGTTGGTAAGGATCAAGGAGGTGTGAAATGAAGTGCGTTGATGGGGGGTGCTTTGGTCCGTGAATCAATGTGTTTAAAATTTAATTTAAATACAGCCCACCGCTGGCCAGGAAAAAAAACTAGCCCAGGTCCATGATGTCCTTATGACCTCCGTGGGATCTGCTGAGCTCGTAAGTGGGGTCGGGGTGCAGAAGCCTGTGTCAAAGCCTCATGGACCGAGCACGAGAGTCCAGGATGATGAAGACTACTCTTATTTCCTTGCATATATCCGATCCATACAGCCAGAGGGAGCCATGAATTGGTAACAAACCTTTGGCCCGCAAACCTTTGCTGTCGGGAGTGGCTGCTCTTTGGTAACCGGTAGTCTTGGTCTCCAGGGCCCAGATCCCGACGCCCAGCTGCTCTTGTCTAACAGGAACGGAGGTACCAAATGGCAGTCCCAGAGGGGACAGAGAGCCTGGACCTGGAACTTTCTGACAATTCTGCCCCAACCTGGGAAGGGGTTCAGTGTCCC
>JAPYYM010000534.1:0-14564 GCA_028534135.1 Potos flavus
GCCGATGGTGCCGATCAGGGTAGCTAAAGATCTGAACGGGGCAAGAGCCCTGGGGTGGGCTCCTGGGGTGACAGGACAACTGCTCGATGCTCAGCGCTAACCTACACAAATGTGCATGTTCCTACTGAAGACCTAACAGGGGTCATCTGAGCTGCCTGGCCAGGGCTGGCTTGTACAAGCCGAGGTCGCCTCCAACGAGAGACAGCTGGGGTCCCTGGCTGCTGCAGAAGCCAGGGACCCCCGTGGACAGTAAGACTAGATTCTTGCCCATCTCAGGGGCTGCCACAGAGAGGCTTGGGGGGTGGGTGCTCTCCGTCTTTGCAGCTATGCGCGTGGTTGGGGATGGGCCCTACTCCACTGGCGTGGAGAGCCCTGCTTGCAAGTCCCACTCTACACAATTGTGTATATTCCCTCCGGAGGCCAGGCTGAGCTGGAGGGATGTGAGCTGGGGGCCCGGCGGCAGGGCGGGAGGGCTAGGGTCCCTTCCCGTCAGAGCCACTCGGGGGCCCTACTTGCTGTTGGAGCCTCACCTCCGTCTAGACGGGTACTGACTGTGGCTGGCTTGAAGCTGCCGCCTCACAAAATTTTCGGGTGCTGGGCTTTCTGCGCCCCGAGGCCAAGCAGGTGGTTGCGGTCAGGCTGGAACTCCACGAGCCTGGAGTGGCCCTGTAGGCCAAGGCCAGCTGAGAGATGTTGGACTGCACGTGAGTAAACCTCGAAGGTCAGATAGCCAGGCGTCTGAAGCAGTGCAATGTTGGGACAGGCCTGGACGCTATAGGGGATAACTGGCATCTTCCTGATCCTAATCCCTAACCTACACAAACAGGTACGGTCCCCTTAAAGGAGAGCTGGACTCATCCGGGCTGCCTTGCCAGGGCCGGATCCGGTGGCCTGGCTGGGCCATCCGCCAACAAGAGACACCTGGGAGCTTGGCAGCCACTGCAGCCCGGGCCCCATCAGGCAGCCGGTCCTCCAGGGGCCTGACTGGAGCCCATTGCAGCCCCTTGATTTTCAGGGGGGTCGTCTACCATGTTTGTATTGTTGATGCAAAATGAACAAACCTCCTAGAATTCCTTAAAAAAAAAGAAGAAGAAGGTTTTGTTGGAGCCCAGGTTAGGACAGCTGCTGCTCAGGCTACACAATCTTCACAAAGATCGGGGAAAGGAACATTTGGGGTAGGGTTATACACATTTTTTTTTTACATAAAAAGTTACAAATTATGAGACAAAGGACATTTCGTAAAGTTTAGACCTTAAGTTTCTCGTATAGGCAGGGTTGAATGACTTCAATCTTGAGGAAACCAGGGAGCTTTCTTCCTTTTCCTTATCTTTTGTGTTCCAAATGTTCCTTTTTGCTTACTTTCTTTGAGGCAGTAGATGAACGCTGTGTGCTGAGGGGAGACATTAGAGCCCATGCCTTGAGGTTTTGCCAAGTCATTGTGATCTTGTTAAATGCTAAAGTATAGCTTCCCTGGGAGCCTAGGAGCGCGGCCCCGCAAACATTAAAAGTTGAAGATGTCAGGGTGCCTGGGTGGTGTAGTCAGGTGTCCAGCTCGTGGTTTCAGCTCAGGTCACCTTCTCAGGGTCATGGGATCAAGCCCTTCATCCAGCTCCCTGCTCAGCAGGGTGTCTGCTTCTCCTTCTGCCTGCCACTCCCCCTGCTTGTGCTCTCTCTCTCTGTCTCTCTCTCTCTCTCTTTCCTCCCTCCATCCCTTTTTCCTTCCTTCCTTCCTTCCTTCTTTCCTTCCTTCCTTCTTTCCTTCCTTCCTTCCTTCCTTCCTTCCTTCCTTCCTTCTTTCCTTCCTTCCTTCCTTCCTTCCTTCCTTCCTTCCTTCCTTCCTTCCTTCCTTCCTTCTTTCCTTCCTATCTTCCTTCCTTCCTTCCTCTTTTTCCTTTTCTCCCTGTTCCTCTTTCTTCTTTCCTTCCTTTCTTCCTTAATCTCCACACTCAATGTGGGGCTCGAACTCATGACCCTGAGATCAAGAGCCACATATGCCACCAGCAGCCAGCCAGGCACCCCTCTATTTATTAGATTAATTTTAGGACGTCTAATGTGAAATATTTCTCTGGTTATTTTAATAGCTCCTTTATCACCCATTGACCTCAAATATCTTTTTCCTTCTACTGACACATTCATTACCTGTTCTATTTTTACACATCCTATCATGTTGTGTTCTTTATTTTTTCCTGACTCCAATAGGCTAGCATGAGATTTGGCTTAGAGCATATACTATCCTGGTCCAGTTTCCATGTTATATATAACTGGTGGAGGAGGCACCAAGGCCATATTCACAGTCCTTGTATCATAAGTATGTATATTCAAAGGCCCAGCATATTTTGGTTCCATTCCAACAACATATCCTTAAGAATGTATTTTCTATCTATCATAAGGGGTCTTTCTGTGGCATGTAGACTCTACTTTCCCTTTTGATATTGGGGAACTGCAGAAGTGTGCGATCCAACGTCACGTTTCATCCTTCAGGTGTCAACACCTGATTTCACAGTCGCCCAAGGAATCACAACCACTAGGGATGTGTGTATCTACTCTACTTCTGGTTGGGCTGTCTACGATCTCAGGCGACCAATATTGCCCTGAGATCATAGCTTTTTTAAGATCTCATATATCAACCAAGCTTAACTTCCACATTGACAATGCACGATTAGAGAAACATAGTTAATGACCTTTTTAAGTGTTTCATTATTTTTAGCATTTTCTCCAACTGCTTTATGTCAAATTTCCATTGCTCTGTTTACTTCCATGTGAAATTCATTTACGGTTTGTAATGTATTGCTAATTTTATCCATCTGTGTACACAACATTGACAAAGCTGCCATGCATATGTGTTCAACTGAGATTGTTTGGTTTCAAAATTTTTAAAATCAAATGTGATTTGATCAGTTTGAAATTGAGAAAAAGTGGCTGTCATTGTTCCTCCAATTAAACCTCCTACTAGTCCAATAAGGAACTATAAGTGTTTCTTTCCTTATTTTTATTTTTTAAAGATTTTATTTATTCATTTGAGAGAGAGACAGAGAGAGCACAAGCACGGGGAGAGGCAGGGAGAGAGGGAGAAGCAGACTTCCTGCTGAGCAGGGAGCCTGATGTGGGACTCGATCCCAGGACGCTGGGATCATGACCTGAGCTGAAGGCAGGCACTCAACCATTTGAGCCACCCAGGCATCCATAAGTGTTTCTTTCCTTTTAGCCACTCTGGTTTGTGCATAAAGTGTAAATTGGACACAAGCAAATGTAGATGAAATGGAGCAGAATTTGGAGATCTATATCTGGCTTGAAAGTTCTCTATACTAAATTTTGGGGTATAGACTACTACCGTAGGCTCCTCTACAATAAGTCCCCATATTCTTGGGGTAGACAGCTGGGGTTTGAGAAGCCTGATATGCACCATGACACATGACATGTGTTCATGCTACATTTCCTATGTGTCCTCCATGCACTTTACAGGGTGTCCCCGTTCTTTTAAAGTCTCGATATAGTGACTAAGGATCTATTCTTATTTTTCTAATAGTGGATATGGATTTTAAAAAGTGAATAAATGATCCATTTTTTGGCCTATTTATATTTAAAGATCTAATTGCCCATTCTGTATAATCAGCAGCTACTCTTTTACAATGAAATCCTAGAACACAATGAAAATTGGGAATTAAGTTGGGGTCATTTTTATGGAGTCTCTTGCCATATGTGCAACGCGGCTGTTGATTCAGCAAGACGAGGGAGAAGTACAAAAGTCACTACCTGGTCGTCTTGGTACCGACGCTGGGTTACACTACCAAAAGCCAGTTAGTAGTTCAGGCCAATCTTCATCCTCCACATCAGTATCGTTCGGGGGTGTGATAGTAGCAGGTGCTATAATTTCCCCAGTACTATATATATCATTATGTTTTTTTAATCAATGCTTCTTTTGGGGGCGCCTGGGTGGCTCAGTTGGTTAAGCCTCTGACTCCTGATTTTGGCTCAGGTCATGATCTCAGGTCCTGAGATTGAACCCCACGTCGGGCTCCACACTGATCATGGAGCCTGCTTAAGATTCTCTCTCTCCTTTTCCCTCTGCCCTTCAATGCTCATGCACTCTTTCTCTCTTGCAACAAAAACAAAAACAAAAACAACCCTTTTCCTTTTAATTTAGATTCCGGCAGATTACTTTAGATTAAGTAATTAGTGCTAATTTTTATCACTGTGGATGCCTGCACTACTAATCCAGTAGGCATTTTTCCATGTTCAGGATCCTTGTTGATTCTTATGGAGATTAAAGTGGAGGTTTGCACGGCTCAATCAGCTTCCCTAAGTATTTGGTTTCTCCACTGACCGAAGGTTTCGCAGCAAGTAGACGGTGCCGATAAAGAAGGGTGGAGTGGGGAGGTTGGGCTTGGTGATGCCGGCGATGTTGGCGATGCTGAGCCCTCATTTGCAACCAGGTGACCAGGATGGTGATGTGTGAGAGGAAGTTGAGGATGTCACAGACAGTGGGCTTGAGTGTGAACCAGAAGGTGGCACCGCACTTTGGAACAGTGGCGCACTGCTGCCCGCACGGTCAGAGTCTTGGTAACTGCAGTGGGTATGGCAGCTAGTAGCAAGCAGTAGGCAGCATGCTGCACCAACCTGCTTAGGAATATTCAGAGTTAACCATGCAGCATAGTCTCATGCCTGCAACATCAAAGGAGTGTCCTATTTTAATAGTGTCCATTTTTTTTTAAAGATTTTATTTATTTATTTGACAGAGAGAGATCACAAGTAGGCAAAGAGGCAGGCAGAGAGAGAGGAGGAAGCAGGCTCCCCGCTGAGCAGAGAGCCCGATGTGGGGCCCGATCTCAGGACCCTGAGATCATGACCTGAGCCGAAGCAGAGGCTTAACCCACTGAGCCACCCAGGTGCCCCTATAGTGTCCATTTTTAATTCTTTCTTGTTGTTCTTCTTGCCACCCAAGAAAATCTGTTCTTATTATGGCCCAAGCATAATTGCCCTGCATCATGCTAGGCTAAATATTAGGCATCTACTGTCAAAGATGGGGTTTTTCATGCCTGAAATTTTTATAGTGGCATCAAATTATTTTCTTTAATTGATATAATATGCTTCGTCCTTTGATCTCCCTGTAGGTGTTATGAGTCGCACGTGCTGCTAATAAATAACAATCAATACTTTACCTTTTAATTTAGATTCTGGGGTATTAATTTAGAGTGATTAGTTAGTGCTAATTCTTATCTCTGTGGGTGCCTGCAATACCAATTCAATAGGAATTTTTCTATCCTTTCTATATCTATGGTTTAGAACTCTTGCCATCTCCCAGATTGTTTTGGCATAAGCTTTCGTATCTAGATTATTAGTAAGCAAACTGAACTTCTGCTTGAGTAAGCCATTATACCATTCTATTGATCCAGAGGCAGTTGGGTTATAGGATAAGAGCAAGTTTCATATTAGGCCTTGTTCCATCGCCCTTTCTTATATTCCCCTTCCTGTGAAGTGGGTGCTGTGGTCTGATTTTATGACGGCTGGGATACCATAGCAAGCATCTAGGTTTCTGATGCTCTGATGGTGCATTTTTGATCATTTTTCCTGTAGGGATTGAGTAATCCTATTCCTGAGCATGTGTCTACAATGGCGCACGTGTATAGTTTATCCCCTGATATAGGCAGGGCTCCTCTAGAATCAATTTGTATATTTTGGAAGGGTCTGTCAGTTTCAATGTCATCTGGAGTATTCATTAAAGGACTCCAAGCTTTAAACTTTCAGCAGTAATCACATTCTTAATTTGAATTTGGAGGTATTTGGTAGGTATGTACGTATTTCTTGTCTCTAATCATGTTCTAGTGCCACATGTGCCAGCATGAGCTGTTTGCTGAGGTGCCCGTGCAAGGACCCTATCATTTGGCATATCTCTGTTCAGGTTGTAGGTTCCGTTGCCCTTCTTGTACACACATATACATGTATGTATATAATATATGGTTTATAATATATATGTAAAATGTATTTATGTAAAGTATATATAAAATACATATGTATGTATTTTTTGAGAGAAATAGAGTACCATGTGTGCATGCATGTGTAAGCAGGGGGAAGGGGCAGAGGGAGAGGGAGGGAGAGAACCTCAAGCAGGCTCCATATCTGGCACAGAGCCCAACAAGGGGCTCAGTCTCACAACCCTGAGATCATGGCCTGAGCCGAAATCTAGAGCCAGATGCTTAAGCGACTGAGACACTCAGATGCCCCTGTGCATGATTACATTTTTAATTGGTTTCCTCAGCCAAAAATCAGTGTGTTTTTAAAACATAAACTTCAGGAATCTTCGCCCCACTAGCTTTCCTGGTGAGTTTGTCTACCTAGTTATTAAATGTGGTTACTTCAGACTTGTTCTTCTGATGTGCAGAGACTTGTGTGAAGAAATGGAGGTATCAGCCCATGATACTTCGCCATATGTCCTTACCTCATATTTTCCTATTTCCTATTTTCCAGTTGTTTTCTGACCGTGTTCCTGGCCAAAGAGTTATTTCATTAGTGATTGCTTATGAGTCTAAGAAAAGAAATATTTCATTCTGATTCTCCCTAACAGATTGGTAGCCAATTTTAAGGCGATTAGTTCAGCATATTGAACTGATTCTTCTGAGCAGACCATTATTAGTCTTAAGACCACAGCTTGTCGGTGTACTCCATGCGGCATTATGGGGACTGACCCATCTGTAAATGCCTTGTTGAGGGTCATGGACCAGGGTAGTCCAGAAACTCTACCATCAGCATTCCCGAGATTTCCTTATTTATTTGGGTCAACCCTCCATCTGTATGCCTTGCTCGGAAATATAACATTTCCATGTTAGGACCTTATTGTCAGGAATAGTTCCCTTCTGTTTGTTAGGATCTGCTTTACCCACTCCAGGATGGGCTGTTGCAGTTTAAGAATAATTAGTTTATTTTCTGTTAGTGGCTCTGTATTTTGTAGGACTTTATAGGATGCCCAGGTGAATGTTTGAATTGAAGGGTATCTGTTCCTGGACCATGGGAACTTCTGAGTCCAAAAGCAATTGGATAAGATTTTAGGTCTTGTGGTGTTTTAGTCCACAGTGACCATGTTGCAAACTCTTGTGAGTATAGGACTAAAGTCCTCATTTGTTGGTGCCAATGTATTAACAGTTCTGAGAGCATTTTTCAAATAAGTAAAGGCTGCCTCTTGAGTCTCGGTCCATCTAAATTCCCTGCTCTTCTCTGTTATCTCATAAATGTGTTTTACTATTATCCCTGTTGGGGAGGAAGATTTTTACTATTCCCTCCAATATTCTTCCAGCTTTTCTAAGAATTAAGTTGAATAACCAAGAAATGACCAGGGCATCTAGCTTATATACTTTTTAGACAAAGAGACAATACATTTGTAAAGAATTGATAGGACAAAGAAAACTTACACTTGGGAGCTTCAAATAGTAAGAAATTCTAGACAAGATTTGGAGCTGGGTTGTAAATTGGTAAAGTAACAAGGTTGGTTTATACAGTCTTCTCAGCCCTGAATTCCCAATTTCTTTCTACCTCTTGGTAGGGGAAGGATACTTTTCACATGGGAGATCTATTTCTTGGTTCCCAGAGACAAAGGAAGGTCAGAGTGCTCTTCCTGCACTGGCCATTTCTTAAGTAGTTTGAACTCAACATAATCAATATGCCTTTGTGGCACCTCCCGAGGCAGCCCGCCCTGGGACTTGACAGTTCTCTCCTCTGAAACTTTCCTGGAAGTTTCCTGTACTGAAAGCAGAGGTATCACTACAGAGAAAGAAATTGAGCTAGTAATGGAGTGGTAAGAGGTTGGCAAAGAGAGAAAAGATCACAAATTAGAATGAAGATGAACAAAAGAAAAGATCGAATCAAAATATATTTCCCACACCCCATTAAATCAGTCCCCCCTCCCACCCTGGAAATAGATTAGTCCAATAGAATGTCTGTGCTTCATTTACCTGATGAAAAATTTTAATCTTTTCCTTTAATAGATTTAAGTTAGATATTGTCCCACTGAGTTTACACAGAAGCAACAATTTTCATTGACAATTGCACAGACTCCTCCTTGCTGGGCAGTCAGTGTAGCTAGGATGCGACAATTCTGAAGTACCACAGAGGCTAAGCTGTTAACTTCTGACTGCAGTATTTTCAAAGTTTGCATAGCGATATTGACTCTTGTTCCATTACCATAGAGAGATTTAGGATTGCCTTTTTTCAATTCATAATCTCCAAAGATCGGGAGTAAGACCCTTAAGGATGAAAAAAAAACCCTTGGGGTTGTGATACACAAGCAGATTTCTATAACTTCTCAAATGGCACATCCATGTGGCACAACTTCATGAACAAAGGAGCCCACATTTGTAATTTGGCTGGCATTTAGAGTGGAGTATTTGGTGCGAGAAGGAGCTAGGTGTCCAAGTCCACATCATCCTGACCATTTAGGTAGGAACTCTGTATATACTTGATTGCTACATGAAATAAAAAGACTAGTGTAGTTTACAGAAGGTTAGGTTGGAACCTATACTCTTCCAGGTCTGGAGCATTCCATGACCTTTTCCATTGGTAATGTTAACATCCATACATCTTCTTTTTTTCATATGCTTCTGTCAATCTGTGAGAGCAGAACCAGTTGTGAAACAGCTGATGAAGGAGCCCTGTGGTTCAGTTTAGGCATCTATACAGCTTAGTTTTGTCACCAGGCCAAGTCAGTCCAGAATTTGGATCCACCCAAATATAATCTGTGGTATTGGGCCATCTAACAAGGGATCAGCTGAGATACCCCATGTTTTACAGGGCTGATCCATAAAATAGTTGGTGATTTGGCAAACTTCTATGCTACAGTTACTTTTACTCTTGTCAAAGTTGAAGGTGCCACGTTCAGCATCTGTGGGGATGACTAAAATCAAAAAGACAAAAAACAATAACCGTAAGCAAAACATGGAGAAAAAGAAACTCTCATGAACTGTTAGTAGGAATGTACATTGGTATAGCCACTGTGGAAAACAGTATGGCAGTTCCTCAAAATATTAAAAATAGAAATATCATATGATTCAGCAATTGCACTATTGCATATTTATGCAGGGAAAATGAAAATACTAACTCAAAAAGATAAATGTATCCCTATGTTTATTGCAGCATTATTTACAATAGCCAACACATGGAAGCAACATAAGTGTCCATCAGTAGACAATTGCATAAGGAAAATATGTGTGTATGCATGTGTGTGTGTGTGTGTGTGTGTGTGTGCGTGTGTGTAAAATATCACACAGCCACAGAAAAGAATGAGATTGTGTCATTTGGGACAGCATAGATGGACCTAGTAGTATTATGCTAAGTGAAATAAATCAGACTGAGAAAGACTAAAACCATATAATTCCACTCATAAATGTAATCTTTAAAAAAATGAACAAACAAATGAAAAGAAGAATTAGAACTATAAATACAGAGAACAAACTGATGGTGGCCAGGGGGTAAGAGGATGAGATATTGGGCATAATGGATGAAAGGGAGAGGGAAATACAGGTCTCCAGTTATGGAATGGGTAAGTAAGTCACAGGAATAAAAAGCAGAGCGTAAGGACTGTAGTCAATGACATCATATTAGCAATGTAACGGGACAGATAGTAGCTATAGTTGTGGTACACACAGCATAATGTATAAACTTGCCAGATCACAAAGCTGTAAACCTAAAACTAATGTAACATTGTGTGTTAACCATACCCAAGTTTTAAAATCTAATTTAAAAAAAAATTGAAGGTGCCATGTTTCGCATCAAACCACAGTTTGGTTGCAGTATAGTCTTGGTGTATCACTCAAGAGAAGTTCAATGGCAGGTCTGTTCTCAATGCAAAGGGAAAAAATTTCAACTGTTGTCTTTATTCAGATAACTGATAATCCTCGAGCTTCTGTAGAGATTGTCTAAAGCCCAAGTAACTCATCAGGGGAAATGTTCTTCCGGTCATGGACACCATACCTTGTCATTATCCATCTTCTGTATTGCATCCACCAGATATCCACATCGGCAGGAATGAGGGCCAGTTCTCTTTTGCACTATCTAGATGTTGACATAGCCAACAGTCAGGCTGCTTGGTTAATGTGGCCAGGATTTGGTAAGCTGGCATAAGGGGTGTTTGGTCTGTGCCTGACCTGGTGAAAAAGAGGATCAGTAAGAGCAAGACACAGGTTGAAAAAGAGCCCACGGTGGAAACTTAGGGGGAGTAGGACTGATAGAGACAAGTACTCTCAAGTCAGCCTTTTAATAAAATGATTTATAAATGTGGAAAAAATATTGAAAAGAAAGGGTTTTAAAAAAATGTGTACATAGGGAGTTTTAAAAAGTGGGGGTAGGTCAAAGAAAAATTTCCTGATCAGTGATCTGGGGAAAAGCTGTCTGCTTCACAATGCCATGTGCTTCTGGGGCCTGGAAGTTGGCCCTGGAAATCCTTAATTTAAGGTCACCTGTAAGGGTCAATTTCCATTTGTCTTGAAGCCAATGATCTGGATCTGTTTTGATGTGGCTTGCACTCATCCAGAAGGATCGTTCTTTTATTTTGATGGCACTGTAGGTGGTGAGTGCTACCTCATGAGGTCCTTCCCAGTGAAGGCAGCACGTGTTTTCTTCTAAAGACCTTGATGTACACCTGGACCCCTGATCAAAAGGAGTGGCAACACTCATCAGTTGATGGAGATCATGCCTCTTTTACTTGTTGGTATGTTTCAACTATACCAGTTAGTCCTTGTATATAGCAAGTTATAGCATCAAATGTTCACTTGAATTCCTGTAATGTTCACTTAACTCATGAACGAAAGGTTCATCCATGTCACTAGGTATTGGGGAGAGGGCCAAACACTGTTTGAAAATAGTGTCTCTGTTTGGAGTATTCTGGATCTTAATAAGGGTCCAGGGCAATGCTTCTGGCCATTTAAGTCCAATTTTTTGACAGAACTTTCCTGAGGTCCCTTTTATGTCTAGATTTTTATGTTCTACTTGCCATAATGGTCGAGGATGATATAGGGTATGAAATTTTCATGAGGACCCCAAGTTTTTGTAAGCAAGTGTTTTATCTCTGCTGTAAAGTGAGTTTCTTGGTCTAATTTGATCCATAAAGGAATGCCAACATGAGGCATAATCTCAGTTATTAATTTCTTTACCATTGCTGTGGCACGAGCATGTCCAGATGGAGAGCATCAGACCATCCACTAAACAGGCAGACAATATCCAGACAGTGAGAACAGCCTTGAGACTGGGGGCAAACCTATCAAATCCATTTGGAGTGCTGCAAAGGGCAGTGTGGACCTAGGAAAACTTCCTGAGGTATGCTGATTTCTTCCAGAACTTTGGCGAGATTTACCAGTGGTACACAACTTGACAAGTAATTTGGTCAGAAATTGTGCGGATGCCAGACAAAACCGATTGTCTTTTAGTTCCTTAACTATTCCCTATCAGCACTTGTGTCCCATTTGGTGGCAAGCCAATAGGTTAACAGAAAAGGGGCTGTAGGGACATTGCTTGGCCCAGTGTGTGATCCATCTGATGACTGTTCGACACCTTTTTGTATCCAGCTGTCTTTCTCAGACTGTGGGGCATCTGCCTAATAATTAATAGTATCAGTCAGGGATAAAGGTAGGCTTGAAAATTGAGTGGAGAAAGGATAAGGGGGTCCATTTGGGGCTCATACTTAGCAGCTCTGTCAGCCCCATCGTTTCCTAAAGATTTAGCATCAGTTTCCTTCGTATGGGCTGAACAGTGAGCAACAGTGATTTTAGAATGGTGATTTTAGAAGGGAGGTGAATAGCAATTATATGCCCATTAGAAATAGAAGTACCTCCAGAGTTTAAGGATCCATGGGATTTCCAAATAGTGCCAACGACATGGCAGACCCCAAAAGCATATTTGGAGTCTGTGTAATTAGTAACAGTTTTCCCTTCCAACAATGTGCAAGAGCTATGCTACGAATTATGAGTTCAGCAGCTCTGGCTGATTTTACAGTGAGCAAAGAATATGCCTCCATTGTTTTCTGTGGAGAAACTATGGCATAGCCAGTTGTTTTCCCCAGAAATTTCATCAACGAGAGCCATTACAAAATCGAAGTAAGTCTGGGTTGTCAAAAGGGATGTCTGAGAGATCCCCTCATGGCTTTGAGACCATTTCTATAGTTGTAAGGCAATCATGGGGAATAGAGTGGACCCTCCATCATCAGGGAGGGATAGTACGGTAGTTGGAGTTAAAGTGTTACGATGATATAAGATGATGGGAGGGAGAGTCAAAAGAGCTTGTTCGCAAGTGGTCTGTCACCATTGTTAAAAAAGAAAATTCAACCAAGTAAATTTGAAGATCTAATTGGCTTTATTAAATGATTCATGAATTGGGCAGCATCCCGTCTAGCAAGTAGAAGGGAGCTCTGAGGAGTTGTACCAAAATGGAAGGTTTTTATAGAAGATGGGTGGGGCAAGAAAGTTATTAACATTATATTATTTGCAAAAGAAAAGGCTTCCTCCCAGCGAGGTTGCTCTCCCGAGGGGAAGAGTACAGGGTCTTCTCATGCAGATCACCTCACTGACCTTTGGGCAATCCACCCAGAAGTCCCCTGTGGCAGACTCATTGGCACTGATTAAAAAATTCCTGACTAACCAGTTAAAACTACATTTCTGGGGGAGGTTGAGACTGTGATGAGATGATGTATTAAGCCCCAGTTTGGAGTCTCAGCCTAAGTGACGCCATTTTGGGCCCGTGATTTTCTTTTTAAGAATTCACACCATCTGATCAGACTCTGTGCTTAACTGAAAGATGTGGTCAAAATTTAAGGCATAGTGCTCCCCTCGGCTACCACTGAAGTTCTCACTGTTTTTGTTTTTCTTTTGTGTGGTATTGATGGGGGAAAATGGAACAAAGGCCAGACTTTGCTTTGGTGCATAGTCTCTAAGCGGGATTCTTGAGGCACGCAGACTCTCACACTCCTACATCTCCCTCAAGGACTTCCTTTCATGTTTTACCACTATGGCTTTGCGCTGGTTAACGTAATTTCACTCTGATAACTGTAAACCTCCCCCACCGTCAAGATATATGTTAGGAGTCACCCCCCCCCCCCCAGCATGTGGCCCACTGATACATCCGCAGGGTCTCATGATTAATGTTTTACTAGACAGTAGTAAATAACCTTATCTTAGCAACAGCTAGCCTCTCAAGGTCCTGGAAGCCCTGCTTCCAAATTCCTCAGAGACTTACGCCATCCCTAACCCCCACTAACTAAAAAGTATATAATCAGTCATTCCTCACAATCCCCGTGCAGCTGTTTCTGCCCTCAGGTCCTGTCCCCGTACTTTAATGAAACTGATGAGGGAACAGAAAGCTAGCTGAGCACAAAGCAGAAGCTGACACCCTGCAACCTCCCCCCCAACCCCCCACTCCTGGGTGGGACAAGTGTGACATTCTTCCAGGAATCTCCCAACTTTCTTGATGTTAATATCTTGCTAGAGGGAAAAACCTTGAAAATGGCAAGGCCTCTGGTATCCGGTATCTTGTAGGTCCTCTTTAGCATATGAAAGTTCTTTTGAAACCTCTCTTTTTCCTTACCTCCCCCAACCCCTTCATATATAACCTGCCACCCCTCACAACCCTGGGGCAGCAGCTCTTTCTGCCCACCAGTCCTGTCCCTGTGCTTTAATAAACTACCATTTTGCACCAAAGAATCAAGAATTCTTTCTCGGTTGTCAGCTCCGGACCCCACCCCCACTGAACCTCACTTATATTCTAAAACTTAATCAAAATCACCGTTTTGCACCAAAACCATCTCAAGAATTCTTTCGTGACTGTTCACTCTCACACCCCAATATCAAATCCCATCAGAATCATGACGATTTTTCTCATATTCACAGGTAATGGCTTCAGTTTCGTCTTAAGTTGGTCATTTTCTTTGTTCCTTATATGTTGCAGTCTCAGAGAGGTCATTTACTTGGTGGTTAGCGACCCCAATCATGCATTTACAGCGTTTGAGAGTGCAATGTACCAGGGGGATTATTATGATTACTATAAGCAGGACAACTCCTAATATTTGGAGTGCAATTTATTTTTTTTAATTTTAAAAAAGATTTTATTTATTTATTTACTTGTTTGTCAGAGAGCACAAGCAGGGGGAATGGAGGCAGAGGAAGAAGCAGGCTCCCCATTGAACAAGAAGCCCAATGTGGGACTTGATCCCAGGACCCTGGGATCGTGACTTGAGCCGAAGGCAGACACTTGACTGACCCAGGCATCCCTGGAGTACACTTTAGAGGCATGGTCTCAAGACCCAAACAAATCAAAATCAAATAGTCAAAGACTCGTGGAAAGTGTCATGAGCACACTATGAAGGCACACACATGAGTCGTGTCTTTCCACAATAGCAGCAGCTTTATTCATTCATAAAGCAAAATGAATCGCAGTTATAAAGCAGGTTCAGGATTCCAAACTCAATGACATTTCACCGTGTAATTAAACTTGACTTCTTACACAGCACACAGAGCAGAACGTAAGACAAGCCAGGCAACAAACAAGGTAACAGAAGGGTGTAGGAAGTTAATGAACCAAACAACACAAAGTCC
>JAPYYM010000535.1:0-14562 GCA_028534135.1 Potos flavus
CGGTGAGCGACAACACCAACACCACCTCGATGTCACAGGCCTCGGTGATAGACCCGCAGTAATACCACAGGATTCACGGAGAGGTGAAATCATATGATAGACTAGGGGTAATAATCACACACCACTCACACCTTCAGACCACCGGGAAAATGGATTCCTAGGCGTATTGTTTTACTCCAGGACCACACAGGGGACTGCGTCCATCAGCTTCCCACACCCCTCAGTGAGGGAGACCAACACTGGAGGTAGGATAACACAGCATCCACTACACATCCATAGCCATAGGTTAAAAAACACTACGTTTTATTAATGAAAATCTATGAAGTTCACACATAGACGACATTATGCATTTCAAATCCACTCTATCATCACCATTCCAAATACAGAATACACACGTGAGAAAGCATTCGAGTGTTGTCAGAAGGATGTGGGAGTAGCTATTTCCAGAAAATTCAGGACTGAGGTAAATTCTTAAGACGTGTGTGTACAACTGTATGGCATTGTAGGGAAGAGTTAGCTCTCCTCCTTCAGTCATCTGTCAGGCTTTCTTCGTTTAACCACATCAACTCATACTCTCCCACGACTGCACTAATGAGGCTACATTGGTAGTTTACTGATCTGCAACCTCTTTGTCCTTAAAGAACAATGACTAAAACCTCATATTTCTAATATTGAGGAAGTTCTTAAGCTTAAAGACATGCAGAAGGATGTGTTCTGAACACCTATTTCATGGTATCTTACAATGTTATAACCGTAAGCACCATCTCCATTGAGATTTACTCTATATGTTGTATGTGATACGGTCCTACGTATTCCATGTAAAATTAGGATTGCAGGAGTCCCACCTAATGTAGCAGGACATCTAATATCTTTGATGTAGCAACAATCGGCCACATGGTCTTACACACCCACTAGCAATAAAAAAAATTTTCTGAAGTGATTTCAGAGGAAAATACATTGTTAGTCACATAACCCAGATAGGCTCAATGTGAAAAATTAAAAAAGCACAGATTGAAATTCCTGATACAGATGTAAAAGTCCATCCATTAAATTAGTTGAAACAGAATAGCATATATATTTTCTAAGTGTTTAAGTTTGATTTTTCCCTATAATAACTATTTGCATACAGAGTAATGTTTGAACAGTGAATCATATCTTCCTTTTGCTTTATTTGTTACACTTATTGGCATTTGATGTTCAATTAAATAGACTTCTAAATATTTAGGTCTTTCAATTTACTTTCCTTAAAGCACTCTGTGGTATTTGTTCCAGTGTATATTAAAATGAAGGTCTTCGAAATTCATTATGTTCCAAGGGTTTGACTCTAGTATGCATTTTGTGATACTGAGGAAGGACTGAATTCCAGAAAAGGCTTGTCCATTTCCTTTCCATTTTACAGTTTTACTCCCAGATGATAACTATGATGTTACGTAAGTTGGAAAATCCAGTTTCAGGTTGGACACTTTCTTTATATTTGTTTCATTACTCTCCTGTATGAAATCTGTCATATGAAGGAAGGAGGGAGCAGTCCTTAGGCATTTTCTCACATTCATTACATTTGCAGGTTTCTCTCTAGTATGAATTCTGTGATGTCCAGTAAGGGTTGTTTGCCTGTTAAAAGCTTTACCACACTCTATTCATTTGTCAGATTTCTTTCCAGGATGAACTCTGTTCAGTAAGGTGTGCATGCTGGACAAAGGCCTTGCAACATTCATTGTATTTGTGAGGTTATTGTGCAATATGAGTTCTCTGATGTGCACTAATGGGTCAGCACTCCTTAACCATTGACTCACATTCTTTACATTGATAAGATTTCTACTTAGTATGAATTTTATGATGTTTAGTAAGGATTGAGTGCTTGCTAAAGTCCTTGCCACAGTCTTTACATTTGTAAGGTTTCTTTGCACCATGAATTCTCTGGTGTCGAATACAGACTGAGGACCACATAAAGGCCTTGCCACATTCTTGACATTGGTAAGGTTTCTCTCCAGTATGAGTTCTGTGATGTTGAGTAAGCCTTGAGCTCTGGTTAAAGGCCTTGCCACATACTTGACATTTGTAAGGTTTCTCTCCAGTATGAATTCGGTAATGTTGAGTAAGGGCTGAGTGCCAGTTAAAGGCCCTGCCACAGTTTTTACATTTGTAAGGTTTCTCTCCAGTATGAATTCGGTGATGCTGAGTAAGGTCTGAATGTCGGGTAAAGGCCTTGCCACATTCTTGACATTGATAAGGTTTCTCTCCAGTATGAATTCTGTGATGTTCAGTAAGGTTAAAGTGCCTATTAAAGGCCTTGCCACATTCTGGACATTTGTAAGGTTTCTCTCCAGTATGCATTCTATGATGTGGAGTAAGCATTGAAATGTGGTTAAAGGCCTTGCCACATTCTTGACATTGGTAAGGTTTCTCTCCAGTATGAATTCGGTGGTGTTGAGTAAGGTGTGAAGGCCGGCTAAAGGCCTTGCCACATTCCTGACATTGGTAAGGTTTCTCTCCAGTATGAATTCGGTGATGTTGAGTAAGGTGTGATGCCATATTAAATGCCTTGCCACATTCTTGACACTGGTAAGGTTTCTCTCCAGTATGAACTCGTTGATGCTGATTAAGCTGTGAAGGCCACTTAAAGGCCTTGCCACATTCTTGACATTGATAAGGTTTCTCTCCAGTATGAGTTTGGTAATGTCCAGGAAGGGTTGAATGCAATGTAGAGCCTTTGGCACATTCTTTACGTTTGTTAAGTTTCACTCCACTATGGATTTGCCTATGTCCATTTATTGATGAACAGTCCTTAAAGCTTTTACCACCTTCTTCACAATTGTATATATTTTCTCCAGCATGCATTTGCTGAGGTTGCAATAGTGTTGATTGGCAGTCAAAGGATTTACCACATTTCTTAAAAATGGAAGTTTCCTCTCTCCTAGGGATTGTCTTGTTTCTCTTTAGCCTTGATGACTGCCTAACCGTGGTCCCTACTTTATTACAACTGAATGGGTTTTTTCCCTCATGGATTCTCTGATGATCACCAACACTGGAAGACTGCTTAAGAGCTTTCCCACATTCATCATATTGATGAGGATTGTCTCTCAATGGGAGACTCTTATGTACACCAAGGTTAGAGCTTGGATTAAGGCCTTCCCCACTTTCATAATGGTTCTCTGGAAACCAAGTCCTCACACATCTGTGAACATGGGAGCCCTGGTTCAATGTTTTCTCAGATTCAGCGCAGTGAGCAATTCTGTCTCCAGTGAAAAGGCTCTGGTAATTCTGTAGGGTGGACTCCTCAGTGAAGCGCCTCTCACATGGATCCCACGGAGCACTTTGTTCTTCATTTCTAAATCTCTGATTGTCAGAAATATTTGACTGAAAGGTCAGCCAAATCCTATCTTCAAAATGGCCCAAATCACTACTTTCAGCATGGACTACATAACCTTCCCGATTTTCCAAATCATCTCTCCACAAATAGCTATGTTTAAATATTTCATTGGAGCTTTTGCTGACAGAAACACACTGCTCTGCAGAAAAAGTTGACTTAAAAAGGGAAGTTTTCCACAGCGGTTTATATCCTTCACCATGTGGGGCAGTGAGATTCTTATTAAGGGCAATTGCCTTGGTTTGGGTGTATCCTCCAGGATAGCTTGGATGCCCTTCACTCTCCCTATCATTGTCCCAGTCTGTACGTAAGTGTAAAATCTCAATAGCACTATTTTTGTATCTATGCATTGATACTTTTTGGAAAGAACCTTCTAGGCTTTGCTTTAGCGGGAAACTCTGGGTGTCATGTGAAGATACAGCTGAAAGATACCAAATAAAAGTAAAATCATTATACTTACTACATTCAGATGAATAAACTGATGACTTCTAATATAGAAGCTTCATGTCAATTGGACAACGTCAGAAAGATGGCAGAGAAGGAATCATGAAGACTTCATTTCTCCATGGACACGTAACATTGCACACAACGTACTGACCACACAGCCTAATAGATAATTCTGCGGGATGGTCATGGTGTAGCACAAATCACTTTCCTGTATCTCTGATCATCAGGAAAAGGGTCCCATGAGCGGGAAATTAGCAGAATGATGGATATTGAAACAGAAAACTGAAATGAACCAAATAGAGTGCACAAAAATAAGAACATATCAACCATAGGAAGAGTTGTTTGTCAGGAAACATCAACATTGACAGCCCATCAACTAAATTAATAATAACAGAAGAGACCGACTAAAATGAGAGGTGAAAAGAAGTGAAATCATACACAGTATAACTGACCTTAGGAATAAAAATAATAAGAGGCGATGATGGCTATCAGTGCCCACAAATTCTTACCAAAATAGGAGTATAAATTTCAAAAAAGGTATAACCAATTTAGACTCCATCATTGAGAAAACTAAAAAAAATCTCAACTAATCTACAACCATGAAGCCAAATGAAAGAGGAATAAAAGAAAAATCTCCCAACAAACAAAAATTGTGTGCCAGATGAATTCACTGGATATTCAAACAGACACTGAAGGAGAAAGGACTGCAAATGTCCTCAAACATTTCCAAAGTGTGAAGATCAGAGAAACTAGCAGAACACTCTCTCTGGGGCACCAGCATGACCAGCTTATCCAAGCCAGAAGAAGATACTACAAGAAGGTTATAAACTACTATCCGTGAGAAATATTCACTCAAAACCCACAATAAAATTGAGCAAACTGAATGGAAAGTACACATTCACATTTTACAAGATAATCGAGTGAGGAATCATCCTGGAATTAAGGGTGTTGCAACATATGGAAAACCATTAATTGAAGACATCACATTAACAGAATAAAGATCAAAAACAACATGATCATATTAAGTGAGACAGAATACAAATATGGGCATATTGGACAAGTCATGTTAAAAACATTCAAGGTAGAGAGAGAAGGAAACTCCTTTGCCCTAATGAATGCCACAGATGTAGGAAAAGCTGAAATCTAATCTATTTAATAGTGAAAGACTACAAGCTTCTCTTCTACAATCAGCAGGTAATGAAGTGACCCCACCACTGTCTTTTAATATAGTAGAGGACGTTCTAGTCAGATCAATTATACAACCAAAAATACATTAAAGGTATCCAAGCTGAAAAAGAAATGGTAAAACTATCTCTATTCACAGATGACATCATTATAGAAATCCCTAAAAATTCCTAATTTTAATTTTTTTAGTGTTTTCTTTTCATTGTTTATATTCTTTATGTCTGCCAGTTTTTCCCTACCAGATTTTCCATTTTCAAATTTTTTTTTGTTATACAATCCAGAGTTAAGAAAAATGTTGGAAGAAACAACTTAAGTTCAACCAGAAGAACTAGAAAAGGAAGAAAGTTAGATGAAATTTAGTACAGGAATGAAATAAAGAAAAATCTAATATAAAAAAATAGATAACAGATTAACATTAACAGAACATGGAAGGAATGCCCATTTTAACAACAAAATAAATGAATCTCGCAATGGTTTAACCATGTAACCCATTATATAGTAACAAATTAGGTAATTTAGAAGGAAAATCTAGAAAATTCCTAAAAATGGACAGGTTATAAAGATTGAATTAGGAGTTTTTGAACCAAGAAATGTGAAATCTCCTTAGACCAATTAACAAGCATGAAAGTTCAATTTGGACCAATACTCTCCCAGCGCAGAAAAGCCCAAGACCTAGGAATCATAATTACTATATTTGATGCAGTCAATGAGTTCCCTAAAGCAAATCCTGTGTTACCTGATTCTTTTCCCTCCCTCTTTTGTCCAAATTCAGTATTTTCCTTTATTTTGCCCTCTGTATGACAAAGTCATCATTCTGCTTCTTCCAGCATACTCTTTACATCAAGCCTGTTTCTAATCAAGCTTATTACATTGTTCGTCTCTCTGTAATTTTTTTTAAAAATTTATATATTTAAGGGAGGAAATCATAAGAGTACAGATGGGAGCTACAGAGAGAGGGAATCACATGCAGGCATCCTACTGAGTGCAGAGCCTAAAGTGAGGCTGGATCCCAGGACGCTGAGATCAAGACCTGAGCAGAAAGCAAGAGTCAGTGGCTTACCCAAGTGAGCCACCCATGCATCCAATTATTTTTTAACTCTTATCGCTGTGGTAAAGTTCTCACTATTCTTTTCTCAACCCTTTGAGTATCCTTATGATTGTTGCCTTAAATTCTCCATCAAACACGTTACTCCTACCTGTTTCCAATATATCTCTGGCCTTGGCCTTATCTGCTAGTTTTGTTTGGGATAAATTGTTTCATCTCTGCATTTTCTCTACCTCTCTATCTTACTCTGTACAATAGAAAAGCCAATGATGTGTCGGGCTATTTCCTTCAGCCCAGTGGTCTGCAGAGGCTCTCCTTGCCTGCTGTGGGCAGTGTTTGGTGTCTGGCCTGAATGTGTCCAGTTTAACTAGGTGACCTCTGGTCTGCTTGTGAAAGGAGACCTGACGTCAACTCCACCAGAACTGAGGCCCCGCAGAACTCTGCTCAGGAGATGGGATGTTCAGGGGCCGTCCTTGCTCACCCTGAGACAAGCCTCACTGAGAAGGGCAGTCCCCTCAGAGCACAGGGGCTGGGGCTTGGTGCGAGCAAGGCAGACAGCCAGTGTCCTCACTGACTGGGGTCTGTCTTTACGCTACAGGACGGGAGAGGGAAATGGTACCATCCAACTCCCATGTTCTTGGAGACACATCTCACTGAATGTTTCCTCTCTGGAATGTGCTCCTAGAGTACCGAATATTCTTCCCACTGTGCACCCAGGTGTTGTTCAAATGGCTGTTTCCACGCTGTGTGCCCCCAGGTTGTTTGCCAGCCTCCTCTCTAGGAGCACCGCAGTGCCTTCCTGGCTCTATCCCATCCAAACCTGCTGACCATTAAAACTCCAGGCTTTCAGACACGCTAGTTCCCAGAACTCGTGATATTCAGCCCTTCTCCCTTTCCAAGCCAACGGCTTTGGGGACACCTCCTCCATATGCACTCCCAAGTGTGCCTCTGTCATGCCACCTCCTCCACAACCAGGGCTCCCTGCCGTCCACAATGCTGTACTCCTTTTCTCCCTGAACCATGTCTCCAAACTATCTGCCATCCTCCACGTGGCCTCTTCTCTCCTTTTACTTGGGGAGTTTTTCCTGTCACTCTTCAGCCCAATTCTGGGGCATTTAGGATGATCTAATACTTACCTAGTGGTTTTCATGATATGTGATGAGTGTACGATCCTCCTACTCCACTGCCATTTCTTCTCCTGGGGAATCCTTATTGTTATAATTCTGTTAAAACTCATATGGGAGGGTGCCTGGGTGGCTCAGTGGGTTAAAGCCTCTGCCTTAGGATCAGGTCATGATCTCAGGGTCCTGGGATCGAGCCCCGCATCGGGCTCTCTGCTCAGCAGGGAGCCTGCTTCCCCCTCTCTCTCTGCCTGCCTCTCTGCCTACTTGTGATCTCTCTCCCTCTGTCAAATAAATAAATAAAATCTTAAAAAAAAAAAAAACCCACTCATATGGGGGGTGCTTGGGTGGCTCAGTCCTTAAGCATCTGTCTTTACCTCAGGTCATAATCCCAGGGTCCTGGGATTGAGCCCCACATCAGGCTCTCCGATTAGCGGGAAGCCTGCTTCTCCCTATCCCACGCCCCCTGCTTGTGGTGCCTCTCTCACTGTGTCTCCGTCAAATAAATGAATAATATCTTTTTACAAAAACTCATAGGATTTCTAAAGATGGTACACAAACCAAACACATAAAAATGAGTTCTGTTTCTACACTACAAAGAACGTCTCCCAAAACAGAGACATTATACATTTAGAGCAACAACAATCCCCCAACACACAAACACACACAAATTCTTCTATATTAACATAATAGTCGAGATGAAAGCTCAAATAATGAAAAGTATAAAATTCTGTGCAGTAATCGAAAGGAATAATTGGAAACACATACAAGTTCTTTCACCGGAATACTTGAAACAAAACTTGAAGTGATCTATAGATCAATGCAATCTTTACCAAAATTCCAATGCTCTTTTTGCAGAAAGATCAAAATCCACCCGAACTTTACATGGATGTCATGGGATAATCCATACCCAAAATAATCTGGGAAATGACCAGCACATTTCCTGGTTTAAGACCTACAACAAGGCACAGTTACTAAAATAATGAACTATAGACTTGAAGACAGGAGTAGACAAATGGAAAAGCGTAGCTGAGCTAGATGTGTACTTCTCCATTGTTACTGTGTACGACAATGAACTGAGGATCTTGTTAAAATTCATATTCTGACTTAAGTATTTTGGTGGGGTCTGAGTTTCCACATTTCACAAGTGTGCAACTCATGTCCTATGTTGACAAGGTATGCTCCCCACACAATTCCAGGCCTGATCACAGGTGAAGAGTTTCAGAAGGTTCCTAAACAGGGAGAAGGCGATCAGCGTGGAGTCGCTCCTTCCCTTCACTCTTCATTCAAGCCAACTCCAACCCTGTATGGCAAACTTGACCAGACGCTCTTCTCTGGACCTCCTTTTATTTGTCCTTCTTCAAATCACCACATTCCATATTCCTGGAAATAGCTCCCTCTTTCACAGGAAATGTAGTTGGAATCTGCTTCTGGTTGCAAGGCTGGATTTCATAGCTTGGACCCCACTGAATCCACGTTATTTATAAATATCAAGTTTTTCCTGCATTTTTATTAATTCCCATGGCTTCAGGCTACAGGATCACTTCTGTTTCAACTTAGGCTTCCTTTTAAAAACTGACTTTGCCTAAAATGAGCACAAATATAAACCTTGATTGCACTTTCTGGTCTTCCCCCAAAGAATCCACTTATACAAAAAAGCCTTCAGGAGACCCGTGGCCATTATTACACGCTCCTTCATGGTGAGACATGAGCAAGTGCACACGGCAGGGAAATGGGCTTAAGAAACTCTCACAGAAATGATTGTTTTCCATGCACCTCCGGGGCTGCTCCGCCTGAGACCACAGGCTCTGCCAAGTCTTCTTATTCACTTCTGCACCCTTATGGGCGACTCCTCTGTTTCTCCTGTCCTCTCTCTTCTACAACAATGAACCTTTATCTCCACTGTGATACAGATCAATTTTCTTTCCTAGGACTTTATCCTACTATGAATACGTAGGATTAGCTTGTTTTGGAGAGTAGGTTTCTTTACCTGCAACTTCTTAAGAAACTAGTTTAACCTATATAGGTATATGCTTTTTAGTATCTACCTTGCTTTCTTTTCTATTAAAGTATACTAGACAGACAAAGTTACATTAGTTCAGGTGTACACCATGGGGATCTGACAACTCTGTAAGTTCTACTATGCTCACCACAAGTAGCTACCATCCAGCACCATAAAATGCTATCATAATACCATAAAACGAGTTCCCTGTATTCTTCACCCGATGACATATTAGTCCGCAACTGGAAGCATGTGCTTCCCATTCCCATTACCTCATGTTGCCCATCATCCTTCTCCATTGCACACTGGTAACAAAAAGGTTATTCATTTTATTTATGAGTCTGTTTCTGCTTTTTTCATTGTGTCTCGTCATATCTGACAATGTGGTTTGACCCAGAAGGTAGTATGCTATGTGAAATAAGTCAGACAGACAAAGACAAATACCATATACACTTACGTGTACAATCAAAGTAACAAAGTAAATGAAGAAACAAGAAACACACCCATAAATATCTATTTTGTTTTGGATAAAGTCCATGGATAATCTCAAGAAATATAAAAATTCCAAGATTACACACATTCTATACTGGGACCCGTTTGCTTGTAACAATTTTCCAATCCTGGCAGAAGGAGGTTCCCAGGTCAAAGTCCAAGCATCTTATGTCTCCTGACACAGCGAACATCATAAACATCTTCATCACACTAATTCCACTTGCCAGCTGCCGACCCCCAACTGATACAAGCAGATGCTGCACATGCGGTGGGTTTCTGTCTCATCTGTGAGACTGAGAATAAGAAACCCAGTATCGAAAAAAAAAAAGGAAACCCCAGTATCTTCAAGGAACATCAAGCATATCTGTCCAATCCTTTGCCATAAAAAGAGACATCTGTTCTCCTGTACAATGAACTCATCTGTCCTCTACCCAAGACCAAGATGCTCTCACTATATTCCCAAGTTTTCTTGTACACAAACATGAGTGGAATGACAATTATAACTAAAATGTCAATCAAGGAAGTGCTCATGCAGATCACGAGGTCACCACATGACTTCAAGGAATAGTGACAATACTGGGTAACGCGCATGTATGATTTGGTTCAGATATCCACAACCATAACCAATACATTTTCCTTCATGATCTTTTGCTGCTCATCTGGCAGGGATAGGCAGGTACATGCAGTGTAAGTGACAAAGTCAATGTACCTGGAAGGTTTGACTTTAGGGTCCTTCCAACCATCGGCCATAAGGCCAATCGTAAAGGTCTGGAAGACACCCCAGATGCACACTGTCCCACCACAGACACATCCCTGGCCACTGTGTAAACCTAACCAAGAAGTGTGCATCCAAAATCATGGCAGAAATCAATCACCCAAAAGCTGTCAGTGTGGGTGGGACTCCTTTAGAGACAATGTCCAATGAGTTGCCTATGCTCCTGTGTTTGGCAATAAAATCTGTAGAACTTATCCCACCTCCAGTGAAGTAAAGAGAGACAGTGGTACAACATCTATCCGGTTGCCACGATTCCAGGGACAGCCTGCAACGCAAAGATTATGGCTACTGCCAAGCCCCCGGAGGCAAGTCTGCTGCAGGAATAGAGGAATAATCATTCCTCTGAGCACACAGGCCCATGGAAGGTTTATGACATCAAAACTGACACTGGGTGTGTGGTCCTGGGAGACTGCTAAACATCACTAGAGGAGGAAAACATAGAGATAAATCAAAGGAGAAGTCGGCTCCAAGATCTTGGCCATGCGAACCCATATCACGAAATGACTTGTGTAGGGATGCCGGGGTGGCTCGGTCAGTTATGCTTCTGCCTATGAACCGGGTCCTGATCCAGAGTCCTGGGATAGAGCCCTGCCTGGGGCTCCCCGCTCAGTGGGGAGTCTGCTTGTCTCAGCCTCTGGCCCTCTCCTGAACTCATGTTCATTCTCTCTCTCCCTCTCTCAAATAAATAAAACCTTTTAAAAAATGATTTGTGTAGGCAAATGAAAAGAAAGCATAATACAACTTTTTCAGAATACATTTCAATTTGTTAGCCATGTTGAGGGAAAAAAATATAAAAAAACCTCAGTCACTAAAGAAACCACAGAGCACATTAATTTATAATACATTTCTGACTAAAGTTTTTAACATAATGTGTTCAGAGAAACACAAAGGATTAGGTCTCTGTGGTCTTGGTATAAGAAAAGAATTCTTTTTTTAAATTTATTTTATTTTTTTAAAGATTTTATTTTTTTATGAGAGAGAGACAGAGACAGCACAAGCAAGGGAGCAGCAGGCAGAGGGAGAGGGAGAAGCAGACTCTCCACTGAGCAGGGAGCCCGATGCGGGACTTCATCCCGGGACCCTGAGATCCTGACCGGAGCTGAAGGCAGAGGCTTAACCCACTGAGCCACCCAGGTGCCTCTATAAGAAAAAATTTCTAAGATCGAGAAAAAAAAAAACCAACAATAACAACTAACCATGAAGGGTGAAATGAAGAATGAGATTACAATATACTTAAGAACTTCTCTGTATCACAAGCACAAGAGGTAAAAATAGAGGCAGAGTGAGAGAGGAGACAAAGGACTCATTCTCATGATACATACAGAACTACAGAGATTGAAGAAAAAGGTATCACAACAGAAAAAATGAGCACAAGAACTCACTAGATACTTTGAAAAAGATTATCCAACGGTTGATGCCCAACTTCATAGTAATAGATAGAAACAACGCCAGCAAAAAAGCAAATAAAACCAGGACTTGGTAACATCACATATGAACCAGGAATCCAACATCAAAATCATATAAGCTACCAAAATTTCCTAAGTATGTAGATGAGCATGAAATCCCATGCTCTGCTGGTGGATGTGAAAATGGGCACGAGTGTTGGAGGAAGCATTTGACAGTATCTATTAAAGGGGAACATATCTAACCATATTTACCTACAATATGCTCCCACATAAAGAGCCAGCAGACATGTGTGCATCTTACACTAAAAGATAAATTACAGATTTTACACGCCTGTACTAGTCATGACAGTCCCCCACTGAGAACCATCCCCCTCCCATTAACAGTAGAATGATGCAATCACTTGGTATCTACACAATGGGATCGGATCAATCCATTCTTTTTTTTTTTTTTTTAAAGGTTTTATTTATCTGTCAGAGAAAGAGAGCACAGTTAGGTGTGGAGCAGGCAGAGGGAGAAGCAAACTCCCCGCTGAGCGGGGAGCCCAATGCAGGACTCGATCTTAGCACCCTGGGATCATGACCAGAGCTGAAGACAGACGCTTAACTGATTAAGACACCCAGGCTTCTGGGGATCCATCCATTCTAATGAAGGATGCACAGTAACGCGCAGGAATACAGATCAATTCACAATAGATAGAAAGAACAAAAGCCAAATACAAGAGTCCCCATTGCCTGACTACCTTTACATAAAGTACAAAAGTGAGCACAGCAACCTCTTGCCTCACAAGTGAGAAGAGTGCTGTGTTTGGGGGAAGGTTACTGAGGAGCTAAAGGGAATTTGGGAGGACAATACTGTGTTTTCTGATCTCATTAGCTTCCAGAGATGCAAAGAGTTTGTGACATTCCATTGACTTGTTCAATTCTCATATGCACATGGGACTTTACTTTAAAAACAAAAACAAGGGACCCTGGGTGGCTCAGTGGGTTAAAGCCTCTGGCTCTCTGCTCAGCGCCTGCTTCCCCCTCTCTCTCTGCCTGCCTCTCTGCCTACTTGTGATCTCTCTCTTTCTGTCAAATAAATAAATAAAATCTTTATAAGTAAATAAATAAAAATAAAAACAAAAACATACTCATGAAAAACGAATGTAAATAAATAGATACGCATCACAATGCACATGTACTGACAGATTGAAATGACGGGTATGAAGTAATGTCCTACTGTGAGGAGATTTGAAAAGCATGCTTAAGGAAAAAAAAGCATGGGGCGCCTGGGTGGCTCAGTGGGTTAAGCCTCTGCCTTCGGCTCAGGGTCCTGGGATCGAGCCCCACATCGGGCTCTCTGCTCAGCAGGGAGGCTGCTTCCCCCTCTCTCTGCCTACCTGTGATCTCTCTCCTCTCTGTCAAATAAATAAATAAAATCTTTAAAAAAAAAAAAGAAAAAAAGCATGCCTTCCTTTCTAGCTAAAGCAATATATTACTGAATGCATACTGGTCACAGAGAAAGACTGAAATGTAGAATTATTTTCTGAATATGAACGGAGGAAAACAAAAAATAGTAAAAAAAAAAATGAAAAAGGTATAAGGAAAAACATTAAAACACATGGTAAATGCAA
Source organism: Potos flavus (assembly GCA_028534135.1). NCBI lineage: Eukaryota > Metazoa > Chordata > Mammalia > Carnivora > Procyonidae > Potos > Potos flavus. Next base: position 13,454 of record JAPYYM010000535.1, read on the forward strand.
AGCTCAAATCTCCATTGCGATATTAAACATATATAAAGCAAAGATTCCCAGTAACACTAAACATTTCTCGAATATATATCATTGGAATTTTTCCTACAAATATAACTAAAAAAAGGATAACATTAAAAGAAACGAAGCAAAGACACAACCCATGTAGTGACAACCAATCAAATAAGCAGCATGGCAATATAAACATCCTATAGAATAATCTTTAACATGAAAGGTATTTGTCACTGTTCGTGTTGTGTTTCAATATCAAAGATATGCCATTTAAATATTCTACTTCTTGGATATCAAACATCTGTGTGTGCATACTCATACACACAAATATAAAAATACACACACACAAATATATGTATACAGGGAAACATCTCTTTTTAGCCCATGAGATAGAAAACCATTCATCACAGAGGGACGACCTCATCAACATAGTGAAAAAGTAGTTCCAACTTAAGGACTTTTGAAAATAAGCTGCTCAACTAGGGGACGCCTGGGTGGCTCAGTGGGTTAAGGCCTCCGCCTTCAGCTCAGGTCATGATCTCAGGGTCCTGGGATCGAGCCCCACATTGGGCTCTCTGCTCGGCGGGGAACCTGCTTCCCCCTCTCTCTCCGCCTGCCTCTCTGCCTACTTGTGATCTCTCTCTCTCTCTCTCTGTGTCAAATAAATAAAATTAAAAAAAAAAAAAAAAGAAAATCAGCTCAACTAGCAACTATTCACATGACATCAGGGGGTAATTCTCAATACAAAAGGGTGAGGCTGAAGCACCCCCGGACCCCGGAGACCAAGAAGGACACCACTAGAAGGGTAACAGGAGCAATTTCACATTGATCACAGTGCACCTGCCCCGGGCCAGCACAGCGCCCCACTAGGAGGGATCAGAAGGAAAGAGAGAGCCCACGGGGGACATCCGCATTCCCCAAATGGCAAGCCACATCCTGGGTGGCCCAGTGAGATCTCCGCTCACGGGGATCCCTGGGGGAATCTGTGGTGCTGGACCACTGGGGATCCTGGAGACTTGGAGAAGGTGGGCACGGCTTACGGCAACCAGGGCTCAGGTCTTAGAGCTGCCGGACCACACGGCGCTCCAACTTGTAGTCACACCGATTCA
>JAPYYM010000536.1:0-14560 GCA_028534135.1 Potos flavus
GTGCGGTGCGGACAGGCTGGGAAAGGGCTGGAACAGGGTTGGCTTGAGTTTAAGGTGAAGGTCAGGTTACCATCAAGAAGTGGCCGTGTGCCAGACCCTGTTCGGAATGCTTCGTGGGAACCATCCCGTGCAGCAATGTAACAAATTCCTCCACACCGTTATCCCCATTTGAAGGATGAGAAAGTAGAGGCATAGTGAGGTGGCCTCCCTGGCTGGCACGGCAGGGCTGGCCCTCAAATCCAGCCGTGTCTGACGCCAGGCTTAGCATCTGAGGCTCAGGAAGTCAGGCTGTCGATTGAGAAGGATTAGGACCAGCTCAAGGGCAAAGTCAGGACTGGCCTCCTGGACTTAGGCTCAGTGTTCTGAGCGGGGTTAGTGGGGGACAGAGGTGCGGGCCGAGTCAAGGGAAACCCTGAGCTTAAGGATAGGATCCAGGTGGCCCTCGCGTGAGGACATATCTCAGAGCAGTGTGAGTGCTCCTGTGAGGATTTGCCCCACGAAGAAATCATCCTGAAGGCTGATGTCTTATCTTTAAAAGCCCCGTGAACTTTGCCATTGACCTCTTTGTATCGTCATATTTACTTTAGTACAAGTGTTGCCATCGGACTCTTTGAGTAATGCTTACACCCCGGGGAGGTGTCCTGGGATGCCCGAGCGGCGGCAATTCACCAGTGGGAAAAGTGGGGATGTGGGGCCCAGGGGATAGTTCGGGCGCGGCCCGGAGCCTCGGGAGAAGGATCAGCTGTCCCGGATTGCCCGGCACCCGCCGCTTTCCCAGAGTACTGGACTGGCTCCGCACAGCCAAGAAAGCATCAGACAGGGCAGGCTGAGTTAGTGATTTGCATCTAGAATGAGGAAGCAAGAGTTAGCCAAACAGACTCCTTGCGGGGGGCTGGGGGGCACAGGGAGTTGAGAGCATGTGCTCGGCTGTGGGCCGCACCCAATATTTCCTTCATCTTTCCCGCCAAGGATCCACCAGACCCTTTGAGCCTTGGGTCCTCATCTGGGTAGTGAGCCCACAATGGTGCCTTCTGCTCGACCTCAGGCACTGGTTTCCCCTCCTCAGATGCGGGCGTTAGTTTTAATTTCCTGAGCTGGCAGAAAGGAAACAGGTGAATGGGGGACACATCCCAGGGCCAAGCGGGGGATATGTCTTCCTGTTTATTCCCCAGGAGAAAGAATCACGTTAATGCAAACTAATTCAAGGCCAGCCCAAACTTTTCATTTTCATTTTCATTTTCTTAGTCTGGGATTAATCTATTCATCAGCCTAGCTCTCGGGGAGAAAACATGCTTCTTCAATAGTTTTCAAGCTGAAAATAATGCCTCATTAAGTTAAACATATGGACTTGAGAACCGTGTTGATGTCAGCCAGACTAATGAAGGCCATTACAGGAACTCGATCGTCGGCAGAGGGGCCCGCCAGCCCCTCGGAGCTCTCTGCTGACGCGCTCAACTGCGGTGCTGGGGACGGAGTCCTCCAGGGAAACAGGGAGGTGGGGGGAGAGTACGGAGGGAGACGGAGGGAGCGGGGGATGTTCCTGCTGCCTGGGCCGTCCCTATGGAGGACGTTGCCTAGTTAATTCAGGCAGCCTGGGTCCCTTGAGGAGGGCATGGGAGTAAGGGAGGATCCTCGTGTGATGTCGTTTCCAAGATGAGCGAAGCTGGTTTTAGCCTCTAGACGAGAAGGAGAGCTTTGGGGTTCGGGGCTCAGGCATCCAGCCCCAGATTCGGCCAGCTTTTACTGAGCCAAACACCACGCTTTTGCCTACGCCGTGGGGCACACCTACATACGGAACACACCTCTAGAACATTGTGCCTCAGGGAGCTTCGGGGACACCCGGGCAGGGGTTTTTGCCCAGCAAGGAATACAAGGCAACTCAAAAGCGTGATGTAGTGATGTACCCAAGGTCATCCAGTTTTAAGGGAGACAGCTGAGATTTGAACCCAGGTCGGGGTGACTCGGGGTGGAGAGACCCGCTCGCAGCCCACACGGATGCCCTCTCTTGGGTAGGTTGTCTGTAAGGCCCTCCTGGTCCCATTCGTTTAGGGTCTGCAGACCCTGCCCTCGCCCTGCGTGGTGGAGCCCTGTGTGACCGCACGCGCAGCTACAAGGTGGAGAGGAAATCTCCCGTGTCTGACTCGGGAGCTCACCTACTCCCAGCCCGTGGCCGGGTTCCTCTCTGGACCAGTTTTCTTATCAACAAACTGGGAATTTGAATGATTCCCATCCCACAATCCTGTTGTGGGGCCTAAATGAGCTAATAAAAAAAGCCCCTGACTCACAGCAGGTGCAGGGGGAGTGGGCGGGCACGAGTCCCTCGTGCTCTGAGCTGGGCTTCTGGTCCATCCAGTCGGGATCTGGTCCCTGGTGAAGGGCCCCTGTGGGTGGCTGCGGACATGCGGAGCTGACCTCCTGAGGTCCAGGCCCAGGCACACATTCCCTGAGCTGCCAGCGGGAATGCGGAGATGGCTCCCTGATCCCTGGGTGTCCACAGCCTAGTGGGGACCATGGGGAAAGTGGCACCAAGAGATCCGGGCTGAGGGTGGGGCTGGGAAGAGAGGGAAGCATCTGAGCGAGAGGGGAAAGCCACGGGGAATGGCTCAGAGCAAGGGGGCTGGCAGCTAGAGGTCTGGCCCAAGGCTGGGGGAAAATATAAAACGGACATTCAGATTTGCAGTCTCCAACATCCCATCCTTTCTTGGTGCCGACACGCTCTGTCTTCTGCGCATTTGTTCACGAGGGCACGACCATCTGCTGAGCCTGTATCAGGACCCCGGCGTGATCCTTTACTTTGTGATCTCATTTGATTCTCATACACAAAGACCAACCCTGCGAGCCGTTGGTCGTTATCTGCGCGCGTCTGGCGAGGGACGGGGGCTCGCCGGTGTCCAGCAAGTGCGCTAGGATCGTCCCACTCCCAGGCAGCAGAGCTAGGGCTCGCTCCCCCCAAGTCTGGCCCTGATGGCCACGGTTTCCCCGCAGCAGGTCCTCTTGGACAGTGTTGGTTCTCCCCACGGGCTCCTTGTTCCTCCCTGGACTGGCTCCCGGCCAGGACACGTCCAGTGGGGCAGACACCAGGACTCACTGAGCCCTTCCCGTCTTGCCTGCGGGAGCCCCTGTGTGTCAGCACGACCCTGAGGACCTCGGTGAGGCCCGGGAGCCACTCTTGGGACACGGAGCTGATGTTCCCCCAACGCAGGGCGAGCCAGCCAGCCCCTCACCCCGACCCCGCGAGCCCCTGCTTTCTCGTAAAAGGCGCTCTGAGCGCGGAGCTAGCAACTTTGTTTCAGGCTGGGGTACTTCATGCAAACTAGGTGAAATGCTCTTTCTTTCCAATGTTACTCTGTCTTCAATTGTCTGTTTGGTGCTGCTCTTCCCTGCGGGCTCTAGGATGGCAGGGACCGTGCACCCGACACAAGCAGTAAGCACGTAACCAATAGTTGTCGAATGACCGCTTGAAGGAATGGCTGGAGGGAGACATGCATTCTGACAACTGAGTGTCTATTCCCAGTCTTTCTAACATGGGAGAAATTCCTGGGGTCTTCAGGAGTAAAGATGGCGGTTAAGGGAGCGTTTGGAAGAGGCAAGGTACTAGCAGTGTTGAAAGATGTGAGTGTAACTGCTTTAGAATCAGAGGTATGGTGCATCAGTTAGTTCTTATCGTATACCAAGGCTGCAAAATTTAGTGGCTTAAAATAACAAGCATTAATTTAGTTTAGGAACCTGTAGTTCTGCTGGGTGCTCCTGCTGCTGTGGGCTGGGTTGGGCTCGGCTGAGCAAACTAGCATCTCAGGATGGCAGGTATGTTGCCTGGAGGCTGGATGGTTTGGGATCGCCTCTAACGGGATGGCTTATCTCTGCTCCTTGTGTGTTCTTATCCTGCAGGAATGAGAGAGGATCTCCAGAGTTGTTCTCATAGTGAGGGCAGGTGACAAAAAAGACACCCGGAGTCCCCAAGGCCTCCTGGGGTTTAGGCTCAGAAATGGCACAATGTCACTTCCGCAGCACCATACTGGCCAAAGCAAGTTATAAAGGCAGCTCAGATTAAGAAGTGGGGAAGCAGATTTTAGCCCTTGGTGGAAGGAGTTGCAAAGTCACGTTACAAAGGACGTGAGCACGGAGGTCTGCAAATGGGAGTCAGGGGAGGTAAGTGAAGTCAAGTGCGTCAGTTTTGGCATCAGACAGACCTGGCTGGGATGTGCGGCTTGGGTGTTTGAGGGCAAGTTACGCAGACTCCATGAGCCACAGTTTCCTCACCTGTGAAATGGGTGTAGCAATATTATTTAGGGCATTTGCTAGTTGGGAGGCTTAAATGAGATAATACGCGGGAAACACTAGCATAGGGCTGGGCACACAGAAGCTCCCCACGGCTGGGAGTCAATGCCAGTACTCTGGTCCTTGTGGTATTTTTTTATTGAAGGCCTTCTGACATTGAGTCCCTGGACACTTGTCCATTCGCAGAAGTCAGAGTCTTTGGAAACCGTGTTTCTATTAATGTATTAGAATCGAGAGGCTCTCCCTGGTGTTCTCTTGGCCTCTAGAAATGGTCTCTGCTGCTCCAGAGTCCCCGCCTGGCCTCCCTTTCCTGATGGACTGTGGCGCTGGGGTGGCGTTTCGGGTCTCCTCACTTGCCACCACCCCCGCTCCTGTGAGGACGCCTGTGTCCAAAATGCGGGGGGCGGGGCTGTGGGAACCGGAAACTGTTCCCCAGCATTCATAGGGTTTGCAGAACAGAGACCCCTCTGGGGGGTGACCTGTGAGCGGCCTCTCTGTCCCCACACGAGGCTGATTTGCTCTGAATCTTCTTTAATCGCGGTCTCCGGACTCGGAGAGGAAGTTTAATTTCAGGGGGAGGGAAGATAATTAAGACTAGTGAACCCTTTTTGAGGACAGCGCTCCAGGGCTCCGGGCACAGCGGCCTGTTTTTATCATTTCTTGGTCTTTGTCAAAGGCCCCCTCTGTGAGCGACTGGCCACTTAGCACTTCTTAATGGATCTAACTTTCACGGGCTCTAGGTGTTTCCTTGGAATTGATCTCCCCTTGAAGCATATGCTTAGGAGACGTGACATAACCATCAGAGAGCCTTACACGAATTACACTTTATCAAGAGGGGAAAACAATGTGCTTGAAACCCGCACTACAAGGAGACAGAGGGCTTCCCGGCTGGGGGGCGGGGGCGGGGGGAGCGGGTGTGAGGCTGTTCCCAGGGGAGGAGAAATAGAGAGAATTGTGGTCTTGATACCATCACTGGGGACCCCAGCAAGTTGTTCCTGACTCGGTTCTAACCCTGAAAGTCCCCAGTACACCAGTCATTGGGTTAATCCTCTTTTTGCTTGAGCCAGAAATGAGTTCTAAATGGTTAACAAACCCATGGAAAGAAACTCAAGTAGAAATAGGGTTAGGATGCCTTGATCCCAACATAGAACCCCACCAGGCTTGCTGCGACCTGCAAGTCGTCTGGCAGAGACCCTCTGTGACTCTCTGTGACTCTCTGTGCCTTTTCTGCCTTTCTTCCTGACTGGGACTGCAGGATGACTCAATTTCCCTTCACCTAGTAGACTGGCTTCTCTGCTCACTGATGACTCAAGATAATAATGGCCTCTACAGGGGGGTGGGGGGGTTGCCGTGATTGGTGTTCTGCAGATGTTTAACTTTGCCTCCATGTTCCAAACTGAAATTCCCAGAAGAGATAATCTGATTTTTCCAGCCCGGATGAAGTGTCCACTCCAGGCCTGCTGAACTGTGGGGCTTGAAAAAGACCCTTGGCAGGCTTTGGGCTGATAAGAAGAGATGTGTGGGAGAAAAATAATTGGTATTTCTATATAGAGGAGAGTGCTAGTCCTGCTTTGCAGATACGGAAACGCGGACTCAAAGAGGTGGAATGATGTGCCAAGATCTTGGAGCTGGCGAGTTGTAGATGCAGGATTCACACCTTGGTCTGCTGGACCTTGAACTCCACGGTCTTTCCACAATTGCCCGCCCCAGAGTTCTTCCGTGGGTTGCCCCCAACTGCTTCTCTAGCTGGCTCACTCTGCCAGGTGACCAGAGCAGGAAGTAGGAAAGCTGACTTCCCCAAGAAGGGAGGTTACCACGGGTGCCGGCAATGGGAGGGGGAGGGGGGGGAAGGCCCATATTCACCCCACGCAGCATCTCTGACATTTACTGTCTCCTGCTGCAACGGGCAGGCCCTGGCTTCCCTTCCAGAGACAGGCCCGGGCAGTCAGTGCTGAATTATTGAACACAAATAAGAATTTAATTAAAATTTCATAGCACTCGTTCTGTTTTATCCAAACAATTAAGTGATGGCCTCGCATGTTTGCCGGAGTCCAGCAGTCCCACCGCCGAGCTCTTCACGCGAAGGTTTCAACCTCCACGAGTCCGTTCTAATCACAAGCCCTCCCGCGATGGCTGCGAAGTCTGGGGTGGGGCAGCCTCCTGCAGACACAGTGCACCGTGACCGTCAGCGACACAAGACCTCTCAGGAGTGGGGCTGGGCTTTCACACGTGTCTACACGGTCCCGACCTCCGGTGCCAGAGATGATCTCAGACCTTCACTCAGCAGGACCGATGTGCAGACTCCTGCAGGTGGTCGGTGTGGCCTGGATTCAGAGATTTCAAGGCACAATGGGGGCAAGGAGCGGCTTGGGCCTGCTCTAGAGAGAATCCAGACTCTACAGGGATATGGTGGTGGGTAGCAATGATATTTCAATAAAACTGAAAGACAAAACAAAACAAAACACAAAACCTCAAAAAGAAGAGTCTACAGGGACGGGGCAAGGCTGGGCGTCTGGGCAGGAAACAGATCTAATCTTGGAAGAAGAACAGCTGGATTCAGAGTCGGGAGATGGGGCTCTGGGCCAGACTCTGGGTCAGTCTGGTGACTTCTAGGTCACTGTGGGCCTGGGCCCCGGACTTCACACCTGCAGGAGGAGGGGCTTTAGCCAGATACCTTCATGTCCCCGTCAGCTCAGCTGATCCATGTTCTCCTGGCCCCCACGCTGGCCAGGGCTTTCCCAGCTAGAATCAGTCTCCTGCCACGGGAAGGATGTGCTCTCGTGTTGGGAGAACCTGGGGAAGATCCATCAGGGCTCTGGCCGTCTCTGAATGGTGCTCGCCATCAAGGCCACCTATGCACGAGTTTCCTCCCTTTCCATGTGTCAAGGACATTGCTCCAGGAGCACTGCCCTTCCCGAGTCTTCCATGTTCCTCCCTCCATGGGTTCGTCCTCATCAGGGCAAAACATGCCATTGTGTGTCCCATAGCTCACTCCGGCTATGGCCCCATCGCATGGCTTCATCTTATTGCTACTTTGCTTGGTGGAGTTTTCTGCACTCGTTCCCCTCTGCGCTCCCTCCCCTAGGGCACCTTGCCTGCCGATCTGTACCTGGGGGGCCCTTCTGCCCCTGGAACTGTTTTAGATGCTGAGAGCCCGGGCCTTGAGCCAGATGACATCCTTAATGGGCCTTTTGAGGGGGGTCTAGGGACAAGGTGAGGGTGTTCTGCCTATGTCTGCTGGCTGATGAGTCCCGATCCGGAGGGAGGAGCGTAGGATGCACCTCTTGGGGGGACGGGTGCCAGCGAATTTGCAGACCTGTTTAGAAACTGCCACGGACCACATAGATGGTTCTCACACAAAGTTCGGCAGAGGTCTGAGTGTCTCCCTGCTTCTTAACAATTCTGTTAAGGATAGAAACATTCTGAGTGTCCTGGATGAGCTAAGAGAGCTGTGGGTACGTGTGAACCCTCGGCCTCATTTCTGTCCTCCAGGCCGACCCCATGCTTCGGGAACATTTGCTTCCCCCAACGACGGGAGTGACTCTGGGCTTTGGACCATCGGATAGAGGGCAACTCCCCAGACCGAGGGAGGGGACAGCGGGGTATTAGCTGCATATTGTGAGCACTGCTCTTCTGAGGGAACAAAGGGAGAGAGAAACTCTGTGGGCCATATTCTGTGTCTTGGTTTCCCACATTTTCTGTCTCATAATGAAAAAGGTATCAAGCTTTATCTGATCCTGAGAGGTTGAAAATCTCTTCTGATCTGAGCGATTACTAAATAAAACCCCAAATTTAAGAGTAGATGTCCTGGATGGGAAGGACTGGAAAGACGATCCGTATAAAGTATCCACTAGCTACTTTAGGTAATATTTAATTATTTAATAATATTTATGCATTAATATTATACATTTAACATTAACACACGTATACATATGCACGCATATATAAATTCACAGTGTCACAAGTGAGGGGTATTTATGGTATAGAAGGATCCCACGACTCCGCACTTTACAAAAGGATTTGCCAAAGGCTTTCTTGAAGTGCTATGCTCTCCGGGGAGCAACAGAGAAGGACTTTGATTTTCAAACATTTACTTTTCATGCTCCAATGCAACCTTAAAAGCACGTTCAATTTCTGTTTAGCGGTCTTTTCGATTCAACCAGCGTTTCCTCAAGTTCCTATTAGTCCTTGGACACCATGCACAGCACAGTGCGGGGACAGGTGAGTAAGAGCCATTTTTGAAAGGGCGATGGACCCTAAATGCTCTCACAGAGGTGGCTCTTAAAGAGCAATGTGCTCGGGAAGCTGGCATTAGGGCAACTCTGCAAAATCTTGAGCGTTGTCTGCAAACATCACCAGCTGTTGAGCCCGGAGACGAGCCCGCGGTGTCCCTGGATGGCGGGGAGGCCAGAAGGGTTGGCAAGAGAGGGAGGAGAGAAACCACACTTCCTCTGCTCTCTTCCCCCACCCCTCCTTTTGTTCTTTTTTTTTTTTTTTTTTCATTTCGGAGAGTGGCTACTTTCACTTAGTGATTTGCATTTAAAGTTCCTCTGAGTCTTTAAAGCCCATTTCTCCTTAGTGCTGAATATTATTCCATTGTCCGGATGTACCACAGTTTATCTACCCGTTTATCTACTGAAGGACGTCTTGGTTGCTTCTAAGTTTTGGAAAGTATGAATAAAGCTGCTACAAACATCCGTGTGCAAGTATTGGGATCTTTTATTTCTTTTTCTTGCCTAATTGCTCTGGCTAGGACTTCCGGCACTATGTTGACTATAAATGGCAAGAGTGGGCATCCTTGCCTTTTCTTCTGATCTTAGTGGAAAAATCTTTCAGTATTTTATCTTTGAGTATGATGTTTCCTGTGGGCTTTTCCTATATGGATTTTATTATGTTAAGGTATTTTTTTTTTATTCCTAGTTTGTTAAGTGTTTTTATCATGAAGAGGTTCGGGCGGGACTGGATTGTTGCCTTCGACGCTTCCTGGGCTTTAGTAAAAATAAATAAATGAATGAAAAGATTAAAAAAATTAAAAAAAGTTAAAAAGAGAAAAAAAAATAAAGTCTTGTAGCAACACCTTTTTGTGGGGTTGGCTTTCCAGAAGAAAGTGTGTTCATCCTGTAGCCTTAGGTTTTTCTCTTTGCACCACTCTTCAGAGATGGTCTCTTTTGCATGCTCTGTTGGTTTTCCAGTCCATCTGTTTGCCTCTAGGCAGGAAAGCAGTGTTTCATTTTATAGATGAATCAGAGAGGTCATCCTCTCTGTTCACGGTCACACAGTAAACACCTGCCAAGAACCCTGATTTCCGACAGCAGCCGCCATCACTGGCCACAGTAATGGGAGCAGCCTGGCAGCAACACGCATCATGGGCTCGGTGTGTACTGACTGTGGGCTATGGCCACGTGTGGGCCGTCCCGAGTCACACCTAGTTCAACTCTGCTGCAGACCGATGGGGTGTGGACTCCCACCTTCAATTTATGTTTTCATAGTGCTTTATTTCGTCAGTCCAAGCACAACAACAATGTATGCTTGTTTAAAAAGATTTCAAGCAAAAAAGTGACAGTCCCCTTCATCCCATGCACTTAGTCCCATTTAACAGTCGAGGAAATTGAGGCACTTTCTACATAATGCAGGCTTTTTCCTCATGAACACAAAACTGGACTCTCGTGTGCCTGGTTTGACACCAGTAGTTCAGTGACTCATGGGGAAACTGAGGCCCTAGGGAGGTTTCAGGCAGTTGGAAACAATTGGTTCCCTTGAATGGAGTGTTTTTTTTACTCTGGGGCATTGTTGGTAGATCAGGACTCAATTGTGCCCCACAGTATGGTGTCTGCTTCCCTGATCAGAGCCTGGGTGGCTCAGTCATCTAGCGTCTGCCTTCGGCTCAGGTTGTAATCCCAGGGTCCTGGGATCGAGCCCCGCATCGAGCTCCCTGCTCAGTGGGCAGCCTGCTTCTCCCTCTCCCGCTTCTCCCGCGCTTGTGTTCCCTCTCTCACTGTATCTCTCTCTGTCGAGTAAATAAATAAAATCTTAAACAAACAAACAAACAAAACAAAACAAGTCTTGATAAAATCTAAATAGGGGTGTTCTGAGAACCCTGGATGGAGACAGGTGCAGGCGACTCCTGAGGAATCCATTAATTTGAGGCTGATGAATTACCTGGGCAGGTGCCTCCGCCACCGGCGTCCTGACTCAGGGCAGAGAAATTACTTCCCTGGCGCTGGTTATCTGGAGTGAGCTGGTCCATTTTTCTCTTTTATTACCATTACATTTCAGGGAAGTGTCTACTGGAGTCCCTCATCCTACCCCTCCCCTTTTCTAAGTGTTGGATTTATTTGGTGACTCCACCAGGCTGGTGTTGGGGCCCAGCGGGCCCTGCAGGGAGGAGGACTCGGTCCCTGAGCCTCCCGCCCCGGGATTGTCCCCATGGCTGTGATGGGTGGTGGCGGGACAGCCCGCTGTTCATAACCGTCATCCCCATTAGTGGTGCCGTATTTTCTTCCTTCCCCTGCTCTGTGGATGGCAGAGTCCAAATCTGAGGCAGTTGTGAATGGTTGAGGGTGGGGAACCTTTGGGGGTGTGTGAATATTTCACATCAGCCTCGTGAGACTCCTGACTGGAGGAGGACACGCCCGGGCTCCGGGTCCTTCTTAACACTAATGATAACTAACACAGTTGGTGCTCCCCTTGCCCCAGGCTGGCTGTCACGTGCTTCACCCAAGTTACCTCCCCCCACTCCTCATGACGGCCGCATTTTACAGACGATGTACCAAGGCACAGTGGGGGCGGAGCTCCTTGTCCAAGGGCGCAGAGACGGGAAGCGGCTGGAGCTCCCGCTCAGGCAGAGGACCCCACACTCCTCTGCAGGAGAGTGGAAGGACAAATGCATGAAGGGAAGTTCCTGAACATCGGTCCACCCAGCCCATTGTCTGTGTCCGCAGTGCGGGAGGGATTCATTCATTCATTCATTCATGCGTGCATTCATTCATGCATTCATTCACTCGCTCTCAAACCTATACTGAGCTCCCATTTTAAGTCTGGCTCTGAGTGAGGCGCTGGTGAGATTGTGGTAGAGAAAACAATGATTCTGTCTTCACGGAGCTCAGAGTCAAGCAGGAAAGGCAGAACACTGGAGCAGCAAGGGGACGGTAGGACTGCAAGGAGGCGGCCCTGAGGGCGCGTGTGGCTCCTCCCACCAGAAGGTGGAGTCTCTTCTCCACCCCTGGACTTGCTGAGGCCAATAGGATGCAGTGGAAACCATGACGTCAGTGCCCACGTGCCCTCGTGCCTGTTCACGTGGTCAGAACCCTGCCTCCACTCTGAGAAGCAGCCCGGGCGAATCTACCGAGGATGAGGAATCCTGGTGCCCCGCTGTCCCCTCATGCAGCCGGCCAGACCCCGGGCAACCTGCAGGAGGAGACAACTGCCCCACTGAGCCTAGCCGGAATCACTGACCCTCGGAAAAGTGAATTAAATCAAAAATTGTTGTTTAAATGACAACATTTTGGTAGTTTATGTTGCAGGAAGAGGACACTGGTACCCAGGACCTTGGCATGGCTTTTCCTGCGAAAGCTCAGCCACTGTGCAGTGCTGCTCAGTGCCCTGATCAACATGTTATGATTTGGTTAATAAAGCTCAGTGCATCAATAATTAAGACAGAAGTGTATTCTTTCTTCGTAAATTGCTAGTGTTGGCTATCAGGGGCTCATGTGTTGGCTCCACTCCGCCGGGGACCAAGCACCTTCAATTTTGTTGCTTTGCCCTTTCAAAGGTGTTAATCCCATCCATTGATCAGATATGCTTCACCTCCACCTCCACATTTCAGCGACAGGAAGAGCGGAAGGACAGGACATAGAGGGCCCTCCCCTTCAAGGATACAACCTTTAAGTTTCATGTGCACAAGTGCACGCATGCACTCCCTCGACTTCTGCTCACAGGCCATTGGCAGAACTTAGTCACATGACAACGCCTTGGTGCAGGGAAAGCTGGGAAATGTAGTCTTTTATTATTCAAAGCCCCATAACCAGCTGACATTTGACGTTCTGTTATCAAAGATGAACATATATTGAGAGGTATTAGGTAGGCTCTGCCGTAGTGTTTCCGAGAATCGAGGTGAGGGGTGGTAGCGGGAGGGGGAAGAAGATGAATCCATTTCATCTTACATTTCTTGCCTCCTTCTCCAGGGCCTCCTTTCTGCTCCTGTGAACTTTCTCAGCCTTGACTTTGATGTGATTCTTTTCTTGCTTTAATTTGGGTCTCTGCTTATAAACATTAGCTCCAGGATGCACTAAGCTAGTGAGACCAGCCCACAAGTTTAGACAGCTTTGATCCTGAGGGTGCAGTATGCACACTGATGGAGTTTTTCTCCATCTCTGATAATGAGTCCTGAAACTCCTGGAACCAGTAGAATCAGGAAATTCAGGGACTAGTGGAATCACCAAAAGCATTTAGACATGGACCATGTCGACATCAACCACAACAATATAAGCCGGTGTTTACTGGGTGCTTGCCGCCCACAGGTGCTATACAGAGTCACATACATCATCTCATTAAGCCTCTTCACAACTTAGGAGGTAGAGGCTGGCTGCACATGAGGAAAGTGAGGTTCACAGAGGCAAAGGGGTTTCCCACGGTCACGTAGCATTTGAGCAAATGACCCACAACCAGCTGTCGCTGCTGCCCTCCTCTTCTCCGCCCTCCCTGGAGTGACAGATCCGTTTATAGCCTCTGTCCTATTGCTCCTGGGGTCCCAGCCTGATTCCAGGCCAGCCAGCCAGCCTGTAAGGGCCCAGGACACAGCACACTCTCTCCCTGACGCCTAACTCACTCAGGGACCCAGAGCACAGAGCACAAGGATTTGAGCGAACAGAGGTGGTGTTCTCTGGCAGCCTCATGACCCCACGGGGCTGTCCAGTGAATTCCTTTTGCCCTTTTGGGAGATATCTGCCCCGGAAACCGGACTTGCTGCCCCATCACAACCCTGCCGCCCCAACACCACCCATGAATGTTGGGATGAACTGACAGAGTTGATGTCTGACACAGACTCATTGTTTTTGACAAAATGGTGACCTCCAGGGGGACCCCCGGTCTCAGCCACTCCAATCGTCACACTGCTATAGGTCACGGCTCCTGAGCTGTTTTTTGTTCTTGCAGATTACATTTGAGCCAGGCTGCTTCCGGATGGGAAGTGACTGTCGCAGGGGCTCCTGGGTCTGGAGCGTGGGATCCCGCACAACAGGCACGCAGGGGTGAAGGAGGCAGAGCCGCTGCCCTCGAGGAGCACTTGGGCACATCCCTTGCCCTCCCCAGCCTCAGTTTCTTTATCTGCAAAATGGGGATCGTGTGGGTTTGCTGGGAGGGAGAGATGAGCGACCCATGTGCAGAAAGGACAGGGTGATCCCTGCAGGACCGTGAGACTGCTGCCCCACAGCCCCCCCCCCCCCCCACTGTACCACCGAGCCACCCGCAGCCTAGCTCTTTGTCCTGTGGAGGGATCATCAGCTCCTGAGGGGCGGGAAGGGGCTGCCCTGGAACCTGGGCCCTGGGCGCCACCTGGCAGGAGGCTGCCTGCTGGGGTCAAGGTCAGAGGTGAGCCCTGGGGAGTGGGGGCTCCCGTGGGGGGTGGGGCTCAGTGCACCTGTAGCTAACGCCTGTGGAAGTGAGGGAGCCAGCCACCTCCAGGTGCTTGCCGCGTTGCTAAATGCCGGTGGCCCTTCTCTTCTGCACCGCCTGTGGCCTCCCTGTGGCCCTTTACCTTCTGCCCCGGGGATGGGGAGGTCGGGGAGGCTGGGCCTGAGTGTGGCTGCTGGAGGCGGGTGAGGAGGGAGGCTGGGAGTCCTTGAGTGGCGTCCTCAGCATCACCTGGCAAGTCAGTGCCAGCCGGCTCCTCCCAGGCTCCCCACCGTCACCATGAGACCCTCTTCCACGAGCGGCGTCCCCAGCAGCCGGGACACACGGCGACCGCCACACCAGCCCCGTCACTGCTGCCGTCTTTCCAACCGGGAGCCCAGCTCCCTCACCTCCGCGTCTCAGTGTGGGCGCTGCTGTATTAGGGGACTTCCTTCTGGGAGCGACGCAAGCCACGTCCTTGCAGAGGCACAGGCTCTGTTCTCTCCCGCATCACCTGCCCTAACGCATTCCCCTCTCCGTGGAGCCCTTCTGCTTGCTTTTGAATCAAATCTCAAAACCTGCCACGTGGAAGGCCAGCTGGAAGGGCCATATTTTGAGCCCACGTGCTTCTCTGGCGCCCTCCTGCCCCCTCCCCCCAGGGGGCCGGTCCCCC
>JAPYYM010000537.1:0-14559 GCA_028534135.1 Potos flavus
TTCTGATGGAGGCATAATATTCCATTGTATATATGGACCATATCTTCTTGATCCATTCATCTGTTGAAGGGCATCTTGGCTCTTTCCACAGTTTGGCGATTGTGGCCATTGCTGCTATGAACATTGGGGTACATGTGTCCCTTCTTTTTTTTATTATGTTATGTTAGTCACCATACAGATGAGTCTTTAAAAAAATAAAATAAAATAAAAATAAAATGTCTCAATCACTGTCTATTCAAACTCCACTACTTGTTAATTTTTTCTTTATTCCAAGGTCTAGAATTGAAAGCTTAGCTCATTTACCTTCAAGTTTTCTCTCCCAGGATGAATGCTCATCTGGAAATACTGGAGTTTCTGGAGCCATCTCTCCAAAATGCAATAAGAATTTATCAGAGTCTCTACCCATCTCCTGATGAGGGATGGAGGAGGATGGGGGACAAAGGGGAGAAATCACAAGACCTGAGTACCAGCCCCACTGCATACTAGCTACTGCCCCTCAGGTGATTTCTCCTGGGCAAGGTTCCTTAGCTATGAACTGGAGACACTTGTAACACACCGACTTACCGCACAAGCTTGTGGGATCAAATGAAGTAGAGCCCGTTGCAAATTGCAAAGTTCTGTGTGATTGCCACAATCTATCACCAGGCAGTTCTTCAAATAGGAGACAGATTTCTTTCCCTTGGCAATAATCGTGAGTAATATATTCCAGGATGTTTTGCATTTTCCTGTGCTTAAAATAAAACTGAACCCAAACAAGAATGCAGACATGGTCCCGCATTCTGCGACTCTTGTCGAGTGTCTCCTATGTGGGAGGCTCTGTGCTTCAATGCACTGGAGATAAAATGTAGTCCCACCCCCAACTACTTCGCCGTCTAGTGGACGAGGCCATTTATACAAAGTGTTGCCTACTTTAACAGAGGAACAAGTACAGTGTTAGAAAAGTTGAAAGAAGCAGGGGTTACTTTCAGTTTAGTGAAATCTGGGAAAACGCCTTGGAGGACAGAATATCTGAGTTGGGTCTTAAAGTTGGCTAGTATTTGGGCAAGTAAAGAGAACCAGTTGAGCGGAGACTTGGAGGCGGGAAAATGCAGGCTGTGTGTGGAAAGGGAGGAGTACTTTGACTTAACTGAGTCAAAGGGACAAAAAGAAGATGGGAAACCAAGATGGATTTAAGGGTACTTGAAAGTCAGACTGACGATTTGTTTTTGAATAAGAAATTGAAAATTGATCCAACACAAGGTTACAGAATGCCCTGGAGTGAATGGAGAGACCAAAGGCAGGTAGAATGCTTCGGGGATCATTGCAGTGGTCCACATGTAAGGAAATTCTGAATTTAGGACAGCAACAGCAGAAACAGGGAGCTATCTTATAGGTGTAGAATCCAAAGGACTGGTCAGAATAAGTAATACAAAAGGGACTCTAAGAACTTGTAAGTAAATCAGGGTTTGTTTCGAGGTTTTAAAAGCTCCATAAATGCATCTGTTTGACATATATGGGCCAGATGTGTACTAGGGGCTGAAAATATTGCAGTGAGCAAGACAGACAAGATCCTTTGTGGGAAGAAGGCAGACCCGAAACAAGTAACCCAGTACAGAAACAAGGTAGTAAGGAATAGGGTGATTTGACCCCATGTCCAGGGGGCAGGACAGGGGTGGCGAAGGTGGGGAAGCTACTCAGGTAGGTGACATTTTGGCCAAACTTTAAATGATGAGGATAAGACCCCAGGGGAAAGTTGAAGGAAGAGTAATCTTCACGACTTTGAATCCAAATAACTTTTTCAGAGTTATCCTTTGGCATTAAGATATTAAAGTCTTGCTATGGCCCCCAAACAAGGGACAATCTATTATTTACTATCCTATAGAGGAGATGACCTCACTTGTCTCTTGCATGTAGTCGATTCTCAACCTCTAATATGACTTCTTTCTCCCAAAGTGGCCACAGGCCAATTTCCCATCCCTTCTTCCAAGTAACTGACCTTTGGATGTCCAAATGGGTTTTTATTAAGTTTCTCTAAAAGACTAGCTTTATAGATAACATTTAGCACCAAACTGAAGCATCCCAGAAGCTCATATACATTGGCTAATCAAGACTTGTCCATTGATATATGATATAACAAATGTCCTGGCTCCATTTAATAGACCGTTAGGCAGTTTTCACAAAAAGACAGGTGAATTTTTCAGTCCAAAGGGTGAGTCAACCCATCTGGTGTGACAAATGCTGTTTCTGGCTTGATTCCTTGCCTGAGACCTTTTGCCAAAACCTTTTCCATGAATCAATAGTTAAGATAATCTAAGCTGTTCCCAATAGATTCAATAGTGCATTGGTTCCAGGCATAAGACATCAATTTGGTTTGGTTATAAAATTTAATATTCTATAATTCACAGAAAATCTAATTCATGTACCATCTGGTTTTGGAGGAAGGACCTCTGGAAAAATTCAGGGGCTTTCAGGATTAACATTTCTTATCTTCTTTCTGATCTCACTCAAGACCTTTCCATACACACTAAAAAGTAATAATCTATCTGGCATATTACCCCTTATTTAAAAAATGTTATGTTCATTCCACCTGGCTTACTTTGTAATATGTCCATGAACGTTCTCATTCTCTTGCCCTGACTAATAATCTGAAGCCACGTTACATGTTTCCGGCTCCCTAGTTAAGGGCTATGAGGACATATACCCAATAGACTGCTACCTGGTTAATCTTCCTGAACCTCCATTTGATGCTTTGTAACCTAAAAGGTTTACAAAACACCTTCACTATGTTATCTCCCTTTGTTCTCATGCTGACTCTGAGAACATTCCCATTTTACAGATGAAGCCATTAAAGCCAAGAAGGTGACTGGCCTACCACCTGGGATCCCTGATGTGTACATCCTGCCCCAAATATTTAACATGCCAACTCCAAAATGCAGTTATGTTGAATCTTGCCCATTGAGCCTCTCTACCTAGCTTTCCAACCTCTTCTTCTCTTCTCCCATCTCAACCCTCAGTTCCAGTGGAGCTGGTGCTTCTATCACTCTCTGAGCCTATTGGGCTCCAGAAGACCTTAACTGGCCCCTGGGATCCCTACGAGGTGGTGAGTGGGCTTTGGGGTGACTGAGTACTTTGCAAGGCTCCGTGTGGGATTTTGTATGTATATGCCTGTGTGAGTCTGTCTAGGGAAAGAATCCACAGTTTTCATCATATCCTCAAAGAAGTCAATGGCATCCTCCAACCCCAAAAAGTTAAAAATCAATTTTGCACACTGCTTTTCTTTCACCAAATCTTTTCACTCTCTTGACCTATCTACATTTCATAATTCCTCTTCAGAACTTAGAACCAACTATAGGCTTTCTAGATCTCCCTTTCTAGTATAATTTAATTGTTCCCTTCTCTCCAAATATTAAGTCAAAAAAGGGAGCAGGCAGAGTATTCCTAGGGTGGCCTGTACATATGCAAATCATATGTGATAACTTAGCCCAACCAGGAGCACAATGATCTGTAAATCCCATCATTCCCTTCAGGGGGTGATCTGAAACCTTCCATTAGTACAATGCTTCCTATGAGATAAAGGGCTGAAAGAGCTGAGTGAGATATATTTATATTGATATATTGAAACAGATATGGTATCAGTTATGAAAAGAAAACCATCCTCTTACTGTAAGGTTGCATAGTGATATTCCTGATGAAAACATAAAATCAGTAGAAGTCCAGCCACTCATTCTCCAGACACCAGAGATGACCAACCCCACAGCTTATGGAGACTTAAAGTCAAAGCTTTGTGAGAACAGATTTGGTCTGGGGAGCTCAAGGTAAGGGGCCCAAGTGGTGAGGTGAGCGGAAAGTGAGAGGGGCCTCTGCAAAGGATGGTGGGGGGTACCAGTTGTTGGTTCACCAGCTTTGGCCTTGACATCTTTCCAGACTCCCAGCCTTAACACACATTCTGTGGCATTTTCTCACTCGGTTTGCTTGAATATCTTCTGCTCCCCTGCACTAGTCCATCTTCGGAACTTGGCATACACTGTGTCCCATCAGGAATCTACTATATTTTGGGGTTACTCTTTAGGTTTCACACCCCTTCCTTCTGACCCTGTTGAAGCCTGACATTTTCTACAAGTGGTGCCTCCACTGAAGTCCTATGCCAAAAGTTGTAGCTTGGGACGCCTGGGTGGCTCAGTGGGTTAAAGCGTCTGCCTTCGGCTCAGGTCGTGATCTCAGGGTCCTGGGATCGAGCCCCATGTCGGGCTCTCGGCTCTGCGAGGAGCCTGCTTCCCCCTCTCTCTCTGCCTGCCTCTCTGCCTACTTGTGATCTCTCTCTCTCTCTCTCTGTGCCAAATAAATAAATAAAAACCTTTTAAAAAAATAAAATAAAGTTGTAGCTTATCTATACATTGTATTGCTGGGAGGTGGAGCCAGCCTCTCCACTCCCTCACTGTTATTCATTAATTATTATGAAATCCTTCCTCTTATAGGCCCATGTCACCTGTCTCTGCGTCTCCCTGCCTTTTCTTGCTAGCTGGTGCTTCCAGTACATTCATTAGAGACATGGGCGTTGCCATGGGTTGCATAGTGGCCCCCGCAAAAAATATGTCCACATCCTAATCCCTGGAACCTGTGAATGTGAACTTCTTTGGGAAAAGGGTCTTTGCAGATGTCATGAAGTTAAGGATCATGAGAAGAGATCATCCTGAGTTATCCTGGTGGGCCTGTAATCTAATGACAAGGGCCATTATCAGAGGGCCACAGAGAGATGGAAGAGGGGGAGCGAATGTGACCAAGGAGGCAGAGGTTAGAGCGATGGGGACCCAAGTGAAGGAAGGAATGCTGCAGCCACCAGAGGGAGGAAGAGGCAAGGATTAGAATCTCCCTTAGAGCACATGGAGGAAGTGCAGCCCTGATGACACCTTAACCATGGAGCTCCAGCCTCCAGAACTGTGGAAGTCCACATGTCTGTGTCTCAAGCCACCCAGTTCGTGGTCATTTGTTGCAACTACCACAGGAATCAACCAGAGGGAGGGCCAGGTTACCTAATTCCCATCATCTTGCATAATAATAAGCAGCAAATATTTACTGGGTTCTTTTTTTTTTTTTTTAAGATTTTATTTATTTATTTGACCGAGAGAGAGGGAATACAAGCAGGGATGTAGGAGAGGGAGAAGCAGGCTCTCCACTGAGCAGAGAGCCTAATGCGGGGCTGGATTCCAGGACCCTGGGATCATGATCTGAGCCAAAGGCAGACGCTTAACAACTGAGCCACCCAGGCACCCTATTTACTGAGTTTTTACAAAGTGCTGGGTATTGTGCTGAAGACTTTTCATGGATTATGTGTGGAATTCTCAGAATGACACTGGAATACAGGTACCAATAAGGGAATGAAAGCCCTCAGGAGATAAGTGTATGCCCGTTGTCACACAGGGAAGTGCACGGGACTAGCAGAGGCAGGTTGCCTGTCTGACTACAACCCATGTGCATCACCACTCAGTGACATTGCCCTTGGCGGGTGACATGGAAACCTACAGTGCCAATGGCTCAGCAGCACCTCTACTCCCTAATTCTCCAGGTCACAGCCTCCGTCCTCCAGCATGGCCATCCCCAGACTTGTTCTTCTCCTGACTTCAACAGCTGCAGGATCCCTCTCGCTGACCACAATCTTCCCCATTTTTAGGTGCATCGCACACTCCTTCCCACTCCACCTGACCTTTGATCTCTAGGCCAGCAGACCTCAAAGTGGACTACTGGCACCCATGCGAGCATGCAAAGACTTTCCCAGAGGTAAATAGGCATGAGTGGTTTTAGGGAGCCATATTTTAGAACCTGAATTTCCCTGAGAACATAACATAACACAATAATGCTGCAGAACACCCCCCCCCCCAACATACAGTGACTGAAAACAGCAATCATTCATACTCATGGCAAGCACGAGTCAGGTGGGATGCCCTGATTTCAGCCGCAGGTCTGCAGTTTGTCACGCCCCGGCTGGCTCCAGGTTGTGTGATCAGTGCAATTTTATAGAGCCCTACACTCAGAAGGACCTCGCACCTGGGCTTTAATACTCTGAGATGGACCCAAGACATTCATGTTTTGTGAGTAAAGTCTGATGAAACATGCACTACGGATGTCAAGCCTCAATTGACACATGGTGCTTCTCCCATCTCCAGGCCCTCCAGGATAGGTACTCAGCCATCAGCTCTCTGTTCATGCCCAGTGATCACTGCTGCCCTCTGTCCCCATGAGGTTCTGGACATGAGCACAAGGAGGACCATTCAGGCATGTGCTCTTGAGGTAGGGCATGGTAGTGGCTATTTAAACTGGTACAGTCATGGCACATTTGGTGTGCAGTGGGCAGGGACTTCTTGTTCACTCCCAATCCAAGAACCAAGTACATCCCTGCATGGAGGTTTCTACCCTTTGGGTGTTGCCCATCCACCATGGATTGAGGTAGTGAGCCAGGAGAAAGAGGGATTGAATCCTGATGCCCCACATTTTCATTTTGCAATGGATCCTGCCAGGGCCAGCTTAGTTCCATGTCTTATTTGGGACCCAGTGAAAAGCAGCAACTACCCAGAGCATGGCCTTCTCATAGCAATGGCAAAAGCACTAGAACCCAGACCAAACTGCACAAGCCCTTTTCAAATCTCTGCTTACATTTTTCCACTGAAGTAAGTCACTAAACCATGCTCAAGGCCATGAGTAGAAAGCACACTCCACCTACCAGGCAGCCACGGTGAGGGTGTGGCTGCTTGAACTTATTATGGGGCAGTAGAAAAGTAGGACCCATCCACCTAACTGCCTACCACAGTACTCCTTTCTAAAATGAGTCTCCTTCAGAATGGAGGACCCTGATTCCACTAGCCCTTTTTCCACCTCCTTTCTCACAAGTGTCCTTCTTACCAAAGCAAGGCGCGGGGGTGCGTGTGGTTCAACCAATGGTGCACTAGGTGTAATCCAGGAAAAAGGGTGAACGTTCCCTGCTTAATGTTCAGAGGAAATATTTTAACATCTTATTTCAGTTTATGTAAATACTTTTGTTATGGGGAACTATGATAGGGTCAACAATATTAGACTTTCAAGCACAAGAATCTACAACGGGATAAAATTCTTCAGGGAGAGTGGGATAAAAATATGAAAAGTAGGAAAAGGAATGTTGAAAAAACCCTTTGTTAGAGAACAGCTATGCTGGTGGCTATTAAGGCAATATGGCATTTAGATGGGATACATTTAAGTCAGAAATGTAAACATTTTATTTTCAAATGTAAATATAATATACTGGAAATGACATTCTTTGCTACTGCCTGAATTTAAGGTGAAAAATTTTAAGTGTTAACTTAGAAATGTTAGAGCAGGTCCCTGGTTTCTCAACCCCACCCCATCCCCCAGGCAATCAAAAAACTTTTAAAGTCCAGTCCTCAAGAGCAGGAAAACCTTACATTTTTATCCAACCTATCACTCCCTCAAGACTTTACTTTCTTCCTTAACCCTGTAAGTAAAATAAGCCAGATGCAGAAAAATACTGTATGGCATCACTTACATGTGGAATCAAAAAGAAAAAAGTTGAACTCATAAAAACAGAGTAGAATGCTGGTTGGGAATGGCTGGGGGGTTGGGGGAACTGGGGAGATGTTGGTCAAAGGGTATAAACTTTCAGCTCTAAGATGAAAACTTCTGGGGATCTAATAATGTAAAACACGGTGACTACAGTCCACCATATGGTACTGTATTCTTGACATTTGCTAAGGGAGTAGATCTTAAGTATCCTCACCACCCAAAAAGCGGTAACTACGCAAAGTGATGGATGTGTTAATTAACTTGATTGTGATAATTATTTCATAACATATATGTATAAATCATCACGTTGTACACCTTAATGAAAAACATCACCTTGTACAACTTAAAAAAAAAAAAAAAGAAAATCGCTAACCACCATCAGTCATGGCTTAATTTATCTCTTGTTGATTTGAGGAGGATGCAACTATCTAAATCATGTCAAATTTTTCTACTTATTAGACCTATTTGTGACTTTCTGTGACAAAAACCCTTGCAAATAGCTTTCTGTCAGTCTTAGAACTTTTTTTTTTTTTCAACAAGCAAAGTCTCCTGACTTTTTCTGAATAAAGGGTGTTGGGTTGCCTCCTTAGGATTCCCCATCATCTTTTTGACAGCCAAGTGTTTTTGAAAATTTTTTTTTATTCTATGTGCAGATTAAAAAAGTGAAACATGATTCTACTGTCTATTTAGATATGTGCTATCAGGAAATCCAGTGATTTCTGTGTCAGATCATTCTCCCTGTCAGAAGGGAGTCATTTCCTCTCTTTTTAATCTGGGCCATTTTTCCTGTGAAGTTGTCACTTAGACTGGTTCTAATATCTGTCCGTTAGGAATCATCCATAATTGCTGACTCAACTTGCTTCAGCAAGAAAGCTTTCAATAACAGTGTGAGATTATCCATCCATAATCCATTATAACACCCTTAAAACAAACGTAACAGCTTAAAACATGGAGGAGGTGTAGCCCCACCCAAGTTCAAGCTTGCAAGCCAGAGAGAAGAGGGCTGCCTTTTAGGACACTACCTGAACAATCACGGCTGGTGTACCAGCACAAGTTAGTGCACCGAAGGCATTGTAAGGTGTGTCCCGAGACCTTCCTTAGAGTCACCTTAGCCTGTTTTACCTCTGCCATCACTAAATGTGTGTTTCTCTAACCTCTGAATAAGCTGGGGCTCTAAATAAGAGACCATGTTTCTGACTTAGTCAAGTTGCTTAAAATGAGCCTTAATGCAATTAAAATGGGATATTGGGACTGTCACTGCGATGGTTAATTTTATGTATCAACTTGGCTGAGCTAAAGGATGCCCAGATAGCTGATAAAACAGTATTTTTGGATGTTGTCTGTGAGGGTGTTTCTGGAAGCATTTCATTCAGCAGACTGAGTAAAGAGATCCTCCCTCACCAATGTGGGTGGGCATCTTGCAATCTATTAGCGGACCCAATGGAACAAAAAGGCAAAAGAAGGGTGAATTCACTCTCTCTACTTGAGATGGGATGTCCATCTTCTCCTACCTGTGGACATTGGAGCTTCTGGGCCTTTGGGCATCAGGACTTATGGCAGCAGCCCCCTGGTTCTCAGAAGTTTGCCCTGGGACTGGGAGTCACACCATCAGTTCTCAGGACTTTGGACTTGGACTGAGTTATACCATGGGCTTTCCTGGCTGCAAACAGCAGATTGTGGGACTTCTTTGCCTCCACAACCATGTGAACCAATTCCTATCATAAATCTCCTCTACGTGTTCTGTTTCTCCGGAGTATCCTGTCTAATACAGTCACTATGTGGAATGGTTGCAAAAGGAGCATTTGATAATGAGAATCTTAGCTATGTCCCAGGAAGGGGTTACTGTTCTGACCATGGCCTATGCCCACTGTTCTCAGCCAAAAAACCTCTCCTTTGGAGAGAAGACAAAGGAGGAACAGCTTAGAGGCAATCTCTGCAGCCTGGTGCAAATGAAGCTGTCATTCTTTTGGCTGACAAAATATAACCAGCTAACCATTCTACCAAATAGATAGGCTTCTCAAAGGTGCTAACCATTCTATTATCTCTATTCCCACCTCTGATTTAAGAGCCTCAGAGGCTAGTTTGTAGTTTACATTTCAATGAGATCTCAGATCAATTCCAACATGTCAGAAAATCCAATAAGAAGAGACACTGAAATTTATGTGTTTATTTAAAGCTTGCTGGTAAACAATTACATACATCTTACTTATAATCATCGACTACAGTTTATGAGTTACTAGCCGCAGCAGGTTGTGGGGTTTTTTTGAGATAGGAAAATAAATTAAGGTTCCCACAACTTGTAGTATGCCTGACAGTCCAAGATGAGAAGCCATGAAAGCAGGGACAGGCAAGGGTTGCTGTTGTTGTTGTTGTTATGTGTGTGTGTGTGTGTGTGTGTGTGTGTGTGTGTTTTCTTTTCCACATCAGCGAACAGAGAGCATAGCTAAAGAACACGACACTGCAATCGTCAACCAATGGCTATTTACTGATATCTACTTTGTTCAAGGCTACACCCAAGGGCTATGCAGAAGTTCAAGGTAGTATCCTTTCAGGAAGCTGAGTACCCATCTGAAAATCAGGCTAACAGCACAAGACAGAATGTGCCAACTTTCAAAGGAACATCGAACAGCAGGAGTTGTTGGAGTTCAGGGGACAAAGATGTGTGCCTCGACTGGGGGACTAGAGCAGGCTCCCCAGAGAGGATGGCATTTAATATGAGTCTTGAGAGCGAGTAGGGGGGGCAGGGATGGGGAAAGAAAGGACATTCAGGAGGAGAAACGACCTGAGCCAAGGAACAGAACTGGAGGCACCTAGGCACCAACAACCAAGGTGTGTTGGGGAAGAGTAATGGCTCCCACTGAGGACAGAGGGGATGAGGAGATAAGGCTCAAGGAGAGGTAGAGGCCAGAATGGGAGGAATTGGAATGCAATTCTTCCTCTGTAGCTGAAGTAATGTTCTAATAGGCACTGATCTAGAGTACTTTTTAGAATGCCTTCACTCTGGAAGGTACTCTGGGGGGATCCTCAGGAGCCTCCTTCACTCTTTCAGCTTGTGAAGGACCCTTGGGTACCACATAGTCTTAGTATACTAATTGTCTCGCTGGTGCCTTCGGTGAGGGAGTGGGAAATTAAGTAAGATACCATCCTCCCCTAACATAGGTAGACATTAACTAGGAATTCCAGTTTCCCCTCTCTCTTCATCAGTTCTCAGGATGAAAACAATGAGAAGCCAAGAGAGGAAGCAATTTCAAAAAGTCTTTCCTTGTACACAAGGAACAAACACGAAGGAACAAACACAAGGTACAAACATGCACAAGGAAACATGAAGCCCTGCGAGGAGAAACTTCATGCACTGAACTGAGCTGCTGTTCTTTGTCAGACACTCAGCTAGGCCCTGAAGACACAGCGATGAATGAACCAGGCAGGGTCCAAGACCTCATGGGACGCTGTTGAGGAAGGCAGATAATAAACAAGGGGAGATATGGAGGACAAGTTTAGGGAGCTGAAAGAAGCTACTACAGGGGGTCCAACAACAGGACTGTGTGTCTGAGGAAGTGGCTCTAGGCTGAGATCTGAAGGAGCAGAGAGCATCAGTCAAATGGCAGTCAAATGCCGTTGGGAAGACCCTTGTCCTTCATTTATTCTCCAACTTCACTGCTGGAAACACCCCTTTAATTATCTTGACAACCTTTTCTCACAGTGACTGTGGTCTCTAACCAGTTCCCTGAAGGCTGATACAGTCTGTGCAGATAAGGTGAATCTGCAAATATTTTTTTCTCTTCCTAATATATAGGCATCTTCCAGCTCCCAAGATGTAGGTCAGCAGGCAGGTCCTGAGTGTTTGCAGATGCTGGGAAGAGGCTTTTCGTATGGTTTGGTTTGCAGTTAACCCTGGACAGTGTTTACTTTAAACTACCAGTGACCTTTAAGCTGTCAAATACAGTATCTTTATTTTCAGGCTCCATCCTCCTCCATAGTGTCAGTCACTGCTCTGAAATTCTGACTTCCTTAGTTTCCATGACACTGAATTACTCTTGTTCAAACTCTCTGGCCAGTTCTTCCCAGTCTGCTGTTCCTTCTACTGGGTCAGTTGGGATTAAGTTTGGCTGCAAACAACAGACACCTATAGTAACAGTGGCTTAAACAAGATAGAAGTTCACCTCTCCCTCATGTCAAAGTCTAGGGATCCACAAATTCATCTAGAGCTCTGGCCCCTTACCAGCTTCTACTGTTTCATCCTTAAAGTGTAGGACCCATTCTTGTGATCCAAGGAGGCTGTTATTACTCCAGCCTTTCACATCAGAATTCCAGGAAACAAGATGGAACATGGGACAAAAAATAAGACAATAGAGACATGCCAAATGTCTATTAGGACAGGTTCCTGAAAGCAATTACATGACAATGATTCTTAAATCTCTTGGGCAAAACTTAGTCTCATGGCAACACTTAATGACAAGGAAAGCTGGAATATACAGTCTTTTTTTTTTTTTAAATTAATTTTTTCAGTCTTCCAAGATTCATTGTTTATGTGCCACACCCAGTTGTCCATGCAATATGTGCCCTCCTCAATACCCACCACCAGGCTCACCCAGCCCCACACCCCTCTCCTCTCCAAAACCCTGTTTGTTTCTCAGAGTCCACAGTCTCTCATAGATCGTCTCTGCCTCTGATTTCCCCCAGTTCACTTTTCCTTTCCTTCTCCTAATGTCCTCCATGTTATTCCTTATGCTCTACAAGTAAGTGAAACCATTACAGTCTTTAATATAATAATAAATAATCCTGTGTCCAACTATAAATGTGGGGTCTATTACTGTGGAAGTAGATGAGAATGGATAATAATAGACAACCTCTAATCTCTGTGCATACCATAGATGTCCACAACATGAGAGATTCTGACTTGGTCCTTTTTCTTTATACCTCCACACTTGCCAGTTCAAAAAAAATTTTTTTAATTCTACATATAAGTGGTACCATACCATACTTGTCTTTCTGTGTCTGCCCTATTTCATTTAGCATAATGTCCTTAAGGCTTATCCATGTTGTTGGAAATTGCAGGATTTCCTTTTTATGGCTGAATAAAATCCCATTGTGTATATATACATCACATTTTCTTTATCCATTCACCCATTGATGGACAGTTAAGTTGTTTCCATTATCTTGGCTACTATGAATAATGCTGCAATGAACACAGAATGCATATAGCTCTTCAAGATATTGATGTTATTTCCTTTAGATATATATCCAGAAGTGGGATTGCTGGATCATATGGTAGTTCTATTTTTAATTTTCTGGGGAAATTCCATATTATTTTCTAGAATGGCTGTACCAGTTTATATTCTCCCCAACAGTGTACAAGGGCTCTCTTTCCTGCACATCTACATCATCAACACTTATTTTTTATCTTTTTGACAATAGCCATCCTAACAGATGTGAGGTAATATCTCATGGTAGCTTTGATTTGCATTTCGCTGATAAGTGGTATGGAGTACCTTTTTATGTACCTGTTGGCCATTTGTATGTCACCTTCAGAGAAATGTATATTCAGATCCTCTGCCAATTTTTTTCATTGGGTTATTTGGAATTTTCTTTGTCAGTGAGTAGTAGAAGTTCTTTCCATATTTTGGATATTAACTTCTTATTAGATATATGGCTTGCCAATATTTTCTCTTATTCCATAGGTTGCCTTTTTTTTTTTCTTGTTAGTTTCCTTTGCTCTGCAGTAGCTTTTTCATTTGACATAGTCCTGTTTATTTATTTTTGCTGTTGTTGGCTGTGCTTTTGGTGTCATGTCTAAAAAAATCATTGTGAAGACCAATGTCAGGGAGCTTTTCCTTTTTTTTTTTTTTCCTAGAAGTTATATGGCTTCAGGTCTTACATTTAAGACCTTAATCCATTTCAACTGAATTTTTATGAGTGGTATAAGATAGGAGTCCAGTGTCAGTCCTTTGCAATTGTCCCAACACCATTTATTGAGGAGACTATCCTTACTCCATTGTGTGTTCTTGGTGCCCTTGTCAAAGATTAGTTGACCATGTATGTGTGGATTTTTTTTCTGGGCTCTCTATTTTGTACCATCGGTATATAGGCCTGTTTTTTCATGTCAGCACCATACTGTTTTGATTACTGAGACTTTGTAATAAGTTTGAAATCAGTTTTGCTCTTCTTCCTCAAAATGCTTTGTCTATTCATAGTGTTTTGTTGTTCTATATGAATTTTAGGATTGTTTTTTCTATTTCTGCGGAAAATACATTTGGACTTTTGATGCCTTTTGGAAATTTGTCTTGACTGTGTAGATCGTATTGGGTAATATGGATACTTAACAATACTAACTCTTCCAAACCAAGAACAAAAATTGTTTTTTCACTTATTTGTATTTTCTTCCATTTCTTTCATCAATATCTTGTGGGTTTTGGTTAAATTTATTTCTAAGTATTTTACTGTTTTTGATGCCACTGTAAATGGGATTGATTTCTTAATTTTTTTCAGATAGCTTGTTGATAGTGTAGAAATGCAAATCATTTTTGTATGCTAACTTTACATCCTGCAACTTTCGTGAATTTGTTTAATTCTAACAGGTTGGAGTTTTGTTTTGTTGTCTATGGTTGTCATATGATTATCTATAAGATCATGTCATCCACAGAGACAGTTTTCCTTCTGCCTTTCTTATTTGGATGTTTTTTACAGGCATACTTTGTTTTATTGCGCTTTACTTCCTTGCACTTCATAGATAATGCTTTTTTTTCTTTAACAGGTTAAAGGTTTGTGGTAACCCTGCATCCAGCAAGTCTACTGGCTTCATTTTCTACAACATTTGTACACTTCACTCTTCCACTCTTGGTGGGAATGCAAGTTGGTGCAGCCACTTTGGAAAACAGTGTGGAGATTCCTCAAGAAATTAAAAATAGAGTTACCCTATGACCCTGCAATTGCACTACTGGGTATTTACCCCAAAGATGCAGATGCAGTACAAAGAAGGGCCACATGTACCCCAATGTTCATAGCAGCAATGGCCACAATCGCCAAACTATGGAA
>JAPYYM010000538.1:0-14558 GCA_028534135.1 Potos flavus
CCATCTGGATGTCTTCTTTGTAGAAATGTCTGTTCATGTCTCCTACCCATTTCTTGATTGGATTATTTGTTCTTTGGGTGTTGAGTTTGATAAGTTCTTTATATATTTTGGATACTAGCCCTTTATCTGATATATCATTTCCAAAATCTTCTCCCATTCTGTCAGTTTTCTTTTGGTTTTGTTGACTGTTTCCTTTGCTGTGCAAAAGCTTTTGATCTTGATGAAGTCCCAATAGTTCATTTTTGCCCTTGCTTCTTTTGCCTTTGGTAATGTTTCTAGGAAGAAGTTGCTGCAGCTGAGGTCAAAGAGGTTGCTGCCTGTGTTCTTCTCAGGATTTTGATGAATTACTGTCTCACATTGAAGTGTTTCATCCATTTTGAGTCTATTTTTATGTGTGGTGTATGGAAACGTTCCAGTTTTATTCTTCTGCATGTGGTTGTCCAATTTTCCCAATACAATTTGTTGAAGAGACTGTCTTTTTTCCATTGGACATTCTTTCCTGCTTTGTTGAAGATTAGCTGACCATAGAGTTGAGGGTCCATTTCTGGGTTCTCTATTCTGTTCCATTGATCTATGTGTCTGTTTTTTGTGCCAGTACCATGTTGTCTTGGTGAATACAGCTTTATAATAGAGCTTGAAGTCTGGAATTGTGATGCCTCCAACTTTGGTTTTCTTTTTCAACATTCCTCTGGCTATTCGGGGTCTTTTCTGGTTCCATATAAATTTTAGGATTATTTGTTCCATTTCTTTGAAAAAATTGATGGTATTTTGATAGGGATTGCATGAAACATTTCCTCTTTAACTTTGGTTTTCCTCTGATAATTTTGACGTGGCTCGATGTGGTTCTTTTTGTAGTTACCCTGCTTGGGGTTAACTGAGATCACTGGATCTGTAGATTGATGTTTTTTACTAAATTGGAGAGATTTCTATCACGACTTTTTCATGTGTCTTTCTGTCTCATCTCTGTCTTCTCCTCCAAGACTCCAATCACACATATATTAAACCACTTCATATTATACCACAGATCACCAATAGTCTTCATGGTTTCTTTTTAAGTTTTTATCTTTGTTCTTCAGATGGGATAAGCTTAATTATCTGTCTTAAATTCACAGACCCTTTTTCCAATGAGGCTTAATCTGATACTAGGCATCCAGTGAATTTGGAGAGTACAAACAGTTCATCCTGCCTTTTTTCCTTGATGAAGTGGGTCTATATTGATTTTGTACCTAGTCCTAGGCCATGGTCTTTATTCCTGAAGCATAGTCTTCCTTGGGATGCAGCTGAATGCCTGAGGTACTCAGCAATCTACTTAGTCTGATTGCATTAGAATTCCAATTCATTTTCTGGTATCTTTGTTCAGTGGTCACTCTTGAGATGCTGTTCTCTGGTAGATCTCATAGTTTCACCCTATTCACAACCAAAGACCTCTGGGAGTCCATGACCAAAGTTCTGGATTCTTTTCTTATCTCTCTCTCTCCTTCCTAGTTGGTGCCCTGAAAATTCAGCTACTTCACCATCTCCAAAATCAAATCTCTGCCTCTTCATTCAGTTTGATTACCTTAATCTGCTTGGACATTATAATTAGAAAAATACACCAAGAAGAAAGCTCAGGCAAATGTGAGGTTTACCTTATTTGTTTCTCTTCTCCCAAGAATCAAAACTTCTATGTGTCCTAGTTCCCAGTGGAAATTAAAATAGTTGCCTTGTGCATGCTCTCTGTTTTATGGCTGGTGGCAACTGAAGGGCAAGTTTAGCACTAGTTATTCTGTCGTGGAGAGTAATGAAAATTACTGAACGGCTATGGCATATTAGAAAGTAAATTTTTTTCAAAACCCTAGTTGCCTTTTTATCTATTTGACCATAGTACACTCTATGCAGTAACAGCCCACAATCCTTTTTAAGAAATATATAAATCCCTAGACTTAATTTTTAGCATTTGAAATTTTTTGTAGTTCTGTTAACAATTCATTCCCTGATCTCTTTTCCCCCAGCTCAAAGATGGCTAATTTGGTACTTGGACAAGGTCAAGATTTATTATCCCTTACTGTTTTACTTCATATTTTTATTACCATTCATTTGTGGGTTTTTTTCCCATTTGTAGATGAGAAATAGTTGCATCTTTTAACCCTGAATGTTTCAGAATTTCTGGGCGGTCTACATTCTCTTTTATCTCTTTGCAACTTTCCCATTTCCCCTACCCTGGTTCTTTCCTCAGATCATCTCCTTCTTTCACAATCTCAGCAAAGGCAATCAAAAATACCTAAACTTGGGGAGCCTGGGTGGCTCAGTGGGTTAAATCCTCTGCCTTCGGCTCAGGTCATGATCTCAGGGTCCTGGGATCAAGCCCCACATCAGGCTCTCTGCTCAGCAGGGAGCCTGCTTCCCCCTCTCTCTGCCTAACTCTCTGCCTACTTGTGATCTCTCTCTCTCTGTCAAATAAATAAATAAATAACTTAAAAAAAATACCTAAACATGCTAATAACACCTGTTCCTAACATCTTCATATAGAACCACAAATTCACCAGTACATTTTTTGTCTGGCTGGTTATGGTAGTTGACACTTATACCAGGTTATTTCACTACTGATACCATGTGCTCTCATTTTCCAACCACCACTAATAGTTTTCTCACCATCTTCTTTTTGGCCTTAAAATCAAAGCCACATAATTTACTTTTTGTTATGTTCTTATAGCAACATCTCATTTCTAGTACTAATTCCTATGTCAGTAAGTTATATAGATATTATTTCCTTAAGAAATAATCCTCCACTAATAGTTTTCTCACCATTTCCATTTGGCCTTAAAGTCAAAGCCACATAATTTACTTTTTGTTATGTTCTTATAGCAGCATCTCACTTCTAGTACTAATTTCTATGTCAATAAGTTATTTATATATGTTTCCTTAAGAAAAAATCCTAAGCGGCACCTGAGTGGCTCAGTTGGTTAAGAATCTGCCTTCAGCTCAGGTCATGATCTCAGGGTCCTGGGATAAGCCCTGAGTTGGGCT
Source organism: Potos flavus (assembly GCA_028534135.1). Classification (NCBI taxonomy): domain Eukaryota; kingdom Metazoa; phylum Chordata; class Mammalia; order Carnivora; family Procyonidae; genus Potos; species Potos flavus. Next base: position 3,007 of record JAPYYM010000538.1, read on the forward strand.
CCTTGCTCAGTAGGGAGTCTGTTTCTCTCTCTCCTTCTGTCCCTCCCCACTGCTTGTGCCCTCTCTCTCTCTTTGTCTCAAATAAATAAATAAAATCTTAAAAAAAAAAACAGACACAATCGTAAAGTTTCAGTGGATTTTTAACAATAGGGTTTTCCCCAAGCCGGTATGTGCCAGCTGCCTGTCAGCTATAGTTCTTTGTGTTCTTCTTAGGAACCATGATGAAAACCCAGCACTTAACTGTGGCAACACCATCATGATGTGGCAAAGAGAAGAGATTTGATAAAAACATGCAATGGTTCTTTAAACTGCTGCTCAGAAGTAACAAAAATCACTTACACTTACCTTTCATTTGCCAAATCAAATAGGACCAAGTCCAGCATAAACGGGATGAAAACTGTAATCCTCACATAGAAGCGGTTCTGTGGTAAAAGATCAGAAAAGAAGGGGTCTATACAGAAAGATAATGTACATTTTGGATAGTAATGCAATGTGTCATGCCAAATTTATTTTTCAAAAGATCTCTTTGGTTGGTGTATTGAGAAAAACATTTAAGAAGGTAAGGTAAAAGCAAAGAAATCTATTAAAAGAATAATTAATAATTCAGGTAAGAGATAATGGTGGACTAAATAGAGTTGTGGCAGGAGCTGAAGGATGGGTTGGTTTCCGAATGTATTTTCAGGAAGAGTCAGTAAGATTTAATGATTGGTTACTTGCTGGGCATTAGAGAAAACTAGGACACAAGAATGACTTCAAGGTTTAGGCTCAGGCTTAGATTTCATAGTACCCAGACTCAGTCAGACTTCCAGGTTTGAGAGCACAGCCATCCAGACTGCCCTGAACTATGATATAAACTGCAAGTTTACAGAGTTCCCAAACTACCTTCGTGTTCAGTAACCTGCTAGAAGGACTCCCAAAATTCAATGAAAAGCTACTATACTCACAGTTAAAGTTTACTAGAAGGAAAGAAAGTATATCTAATTCAGCTAAATGAAATGCATTAAGCAGAATCTGGAAGGGTTCCATACACAAAACTTTCAGAATGTATTACAATCCTAGCATTAGTGTGTAACAGTACGCATGGTATCCAGCCAGTAAGAGAAGCTTACCCAGGCCTTGGTGTTCAGAGTTTTTAATTGGGGACTCTTTTATGTGGTCATGATTGATTGATTGCCCATGTGGTTGATTTCAGTCTCCAGGTCAACTGATAACACATGAACCAAAGTCCTTACTCTAAATCCTCTGGTTTGCCTTGCTGATATAGCCATCCTCCATCCTATCAGCTAATATATTCAGTTTCTTCCCTAAGCAAAGATACTCCTATTAGGAATGGCATGCATTACCTATTAGAAGCCAAGGGTACAAGGAAGTCCTCTCTTTGGGCATAACCAAATTCTTTTCTACACACATGCCTATTTCCAAACTAATTATTATGTCCAGAGAGACTGGATTGCCCCGTGTTTTTAGCAAAATCATACTCCATTCCCCAGACCAAATCAGAGTGCCATTGGTTTTATAAACTACATCTTTGCAACACAAGACAACAGTGGAATAAATCTTATCGAGACAACCATATTATTAAGAACAAGTGTTATATAAAGGAAATCAAAAGGTAATGTGAGAGAAAGCATCTTGATTAGGGGTGGAGTGTGGGTGATGCATATTTTAATAGACTTATGCTAAATGGCTTTGTGAGGAGGCGACATTTAATCTGAGTCCTGAAGAATAAAAAGAGAGGAGAAGAAGAAACAATTTAATGATGAATAAAAAAAAAAAAAAACAGAATAAAAATGAAGTTACGTCTGGAGCACGGTAAAAAAGGATTGAGACGTATGAGATTAGAATGATAATGAAAATAGAAATCAGGTTATTCAGGGCTATAATAGACATTATGAGTGTTCATATATCTTGAATCCTACCATTTCGGTGTGCTCAAATTTCCAGAGGCTCTACATTTCTGGAAACTATCTACTTTTCTGTGCCTTTGTGTGAAGGTTAGAGGTAATTAGAATAATACCCACATCCCAACACCCCCTTAAACAGTGAATAAGAAAAAAATTAAATATAAATATTAAATATTTAATATGAAGTTAAAATTTAAAAATTAAATACAATATACATATGTATATACACAAGTCTATTTTATCTCCCTTCTGAAGGTTGGTAGGGGTGGTAATTCTATGATATACATATTATTTATATTACTTCCTAAAGTTAGACCATGGGATAAAGTTCCAGTATTTCTTCTGGTTTCTGAATTATTAACACACTCTTTCTTGGCTCCTTCTCTTTCTGATATTATATCTCTATTCATCTATAAGTATTTCTAGTATTTCTAACAGAAAAGAGAAAAAAAAGAAACTAAATCTTACTTGCACTTAAATCCTTCTGCCTGGGTTTGCTACAGAGGGACCCAAAACTAACACAAAGACAGAAAAAAGGAAAATCATGGACATATTTTAAACAACTGAATAATATCATTTAATAAATGTTTCAAAAAATTACTCTGACCTCTGTATGTGAAAAGCATTAATGGGGACAAAAGTAGAAGCAGAAACACTAAAGACCTACTGCAATATCTGGGTAAATGATGATACTGATTTGAATGAGGGTTAGAACAGAGGATATAAAAAGAAGTGGGAAATTCAAAATATATTTTGGAGATAGAACTGGCAGGACAGTTTGTTGATGTTAGGCTTAGGCAATGGAATGATCAATATTGACTCCCATATTGCTTGATGATATTACTTTATAAGGTGACAAAATCAGGTGAAGAAAATTTAGGTGTTTAATTTGGTCGGGGTGATCAAGAGCTTCATTTTGGGCATATTTCATCTGTCTAATAGACACTCAACTGGAGTTGTCAAGAAGGAATGTAACATATGTTTAGCACTAAGGAAAGAACTGGGCTGGAGATTTAAATTAGGGATCTGTCATCTTACAGATGCTATTCAAAGTCATGGGACTGGATGAGATCACCTATAATATAATTAAATAGAGAAGAGAGAAAGGAGTGAAATAATGGATTATTCTATAAATGGATTTAGATAAGTAGCTCAATTTCATGTCCTTCTATAAATTAAGTTTATAAAAAATGAAATCAAAGAGCATTAGAAGAAAATATTCATATATGTTCATGGGAAGTGAAGAAAGCCTTTATAGGCTTGATGTCATAGTCAAAAACAATAAAGAGTTTAACCATAATCACTCATCTTCAAGGAAAAGGCAAATCAAAACCACAATGAGATATCACCTCACATCTGTCAGAATAGCCAAAATAAAAAACTCAAGAAACAAGTGTTCAAGAAGATGGAGGAAAAGGGACCCTCATGCACTGTTGGTAGGAATAAAAACTGGTACAGCCACTGTGGGAGACAACATGGAGATTCCTCAAAAAATTAAAAGTAGATCTCCCCTACAATCCAGGAACTGCACTACTGGGTATTTACCCAAAGAATACAAAAACACTAGTTCAAAGGGATATATGCATTCCTATCTTTATTGCAGCATTATTTACAATAACCAAACTATGGAAGAAGCTCATGTTCATCAATAGATGAATGGATAAAGAAGAAGCTGTGTATATATATATACAATGGAATAGTACTCAGTCGTAAAAAAGAATGAATTATTGCCATTTGCAACAACATGGATGGATCTAGAAAGTATAATGCTAAGCAAAATAAGCCAGTCAGAGAAAGACAAATACCATATGATTTCACTCTATATGGAATTTTAGAGACAAAACAAAAGGACAAAGGAAAAAAAAGAGAGAAACCAAAAAACAGACTCTTAACTAGAGAGAAGAAACAGATGGCTACCAGAGAGGAGTTGGGTGGGAGGATGGGTGAAATAGGTGATGGAGATTAAGAGTATACATCAAGATGATCACTGAGTACTGCAAAAAATTATTGAATCACTATATTGTACACCTGAAATATGTGTATAACACTGTATGTTAACTGTACAGGAGTTAAAATTTTAAAATAAAATGAGTTTGACCATAAAAAAGAAAAATTTTTTAAAGTTTTTAAAACTCATAAAAAACTCTCCTAATGTAATTAAAAGATAAATCTAAAATCTAAATCTAAAATCTAAATAAATCTAAAATCTAAAAATGAGAAGATGTTTTTTTCTTTCTCTGTGTGTATATTAATTTACACAAGGGATTATGAACATACAAGAAGTCAAACATTTTTTGTAGAAAAAAGACATACAGTATGAATGTAAATTAAGGAAAAGAAGAAACTTAAATCTCCATCAACCATATTCAAAATATAAACAAATAAAAAGATCAACTATGCTGGTAAAAAAAATAAAAGACACAGAAGTTAATCAGTTAGCAGATACTTTTCTCTACCTAATAAAATGGAAAAGTTTTAAAATTATAATATCATATGTTGGCAAGCTTATGAAATAATAGATTGAGTCTTTACTGATGAAAATGTAACTGGTGCAATTTTCTGCATGACAATTTTGGGATAGTCTTAAGCAAAAGTCTTAATGCTTTGATACAGCAATTTCTCTTTAGTAATTTATCCCCCCAAATAATTAAAGACATGTTTAAACATTTACCTAATCAAGATAAATCCAGAAATGTAACGTGGTAAACTTGGGATTTATATATTTTATTTTGAGGATATGAAGAGAAGATTCCTAGCTATCATTTTGATATCAATAATGGTGGACAAATCCTCCATAATTCCATGACTAAACCTCACAGAGATTGCGATAGACTTGGACTCAGAAATATTCAACATAAAAGTACCTGGAAGAAGAGACAACTTGAAGAAGCAAGGACATTGGGAAGGATCCTAAACGGGGAAGTTTCTCAGGATGAATGCTGTTGATTTCCTTTTTGGGTACAGTCTTAGGTATTTTGATTTCTAATTGCAATAGAATGTCAATGAGCTCAAAAGACCAAGTCACAGGGACACTTTAAACAATGAATGGCTAATGCCAATAGAGTCTTGCAAAGTTCGATTATTCCTTAATGCAAGAGATAATCCTTCTAGAAATTAATAGTCTATTAAATGTATGAGGAAAAACAAATAAATTTGAGTTTTTCTAACTCATATTCAATTTCATGATAAAATCACCACATAGCTAACATCTAAAAACCCGCAAACTCAGAAATAGAGTTTACGTTGTTGTATTTGATCTCAAATTAATTCTTTGCCCAAGCAAGTAATAAAAGCTTTTAATGTACAAATGTTTACCAAACTGTTAAATTCTTTGATATTCTTCATCACATTCAACATGTAATAAATATTTATTGTGCGTTGTGTACATTTATCTGGACAACTTGCAATTAAATTATCATTGCTAGACTAAACAAATTATTTTGACTCACAGTTAATCCTTAAATTATTAAATACTTTGTTTCTAAACTGTATATATAATTTATAATTAAATGTATTTGAACAAATCAAAGGCATGGCAAACAGAATACTGTTAATATTTCTAATAGGCACTTTCCTTTCCTATACATATTCTTTGAAGATAAATGACTTCAGCATAATTTGTATTCTCTGCTTTAACAATTGAGAATCTTGTTTAAATAAAAGCAGTCTTATAGGTAAATGACTACTCAAATGTTAATTAATGATTGAGGGAAATATTTAAAGTGATTTTTTAAAATTAGATTCTTTTTTAAAAATTGCTGTAGATCTGTTTCTGCATTTTATGTGGAATCACACAGAATATTTTTTAATACAAAGATGACACATCTGGTTATATGGTTTATGGTTTGTGAACTGCACAAAGGAACAGGACTAAATGGGCTCATTGGGGAAGGATGAAATCCACCCAAACCTCTGCTAGACTAAGCCATATGGGAAATACTGCATCTACAGGGGTGAAAATTCATGAAATGAGTCATGAATGTTAGAGTCAGTCCTGATTTAAAGTATTTCTGTGCTTGACAGAATAATTATATTACATAAGCATACTACATAAAATTTTTTTTCTGAACCATTTTGAAAATAAGTTTCCAGCCAGATACTCTATCATTTCCTGATATTTTAGTGTCCATACCCTACAAACAGGGTCATTCTTCTGCATAACCACCATACTAGCAGAAAATTAAATTGATACCAACTAATCTTCAGACTCCACTCAAGTTTCACTGAATGTCCCCAAAACATTCAGAATTTCACATTGTCTTTAGCTGCAGTGTCTCTTTTGTCTCCTGCATTCTGAGACACTTCTTCAATCTTTCCTGGACTTGAGTAATTTTGACCGTTTTGAATATTCCAACAATTCAATAATTGTGTAGGATGTCTCCCAATTTAGGATTGGCTGATGTTCCTAACACGTAGAGTCAGATTATATTATTAGGAATATCACTGAAAGGGGCACCCATTTTGACCAGCTGAAATCTCTTCATGCTGGCTCCTGTGTGCTTTTGTTATGTTCTCATTATTCTTTGAGCACTTCCATGATTTATGACACAATAAAATAGTCCTGGTTAACCTCGCAATTTTCTTGCCTCAACCCTTGCTTAAAAGATTTGGGTAGTAGATGTGCTTATTGCTGTGAGAGTGTCACTGCTCCCAGACTCTCTCAGGGGAGACAGTTAAGGAATATTTCTATATCTACTTATATAAGTTGAAATATTTACATCACCGCCTTCATGTCCAATCCAAAGTTACAAGGTTAATTCTAGGGGGTTTTTTTCTGTTAATTAATTTTAATACATTTTTTTAATCAACTGGCTATGTTTAACCAATCTCCCATTGCTCCCACCATCTGCTCCCTAGGAATCGCTCCCTTCACCACATCACTGCTTTGACAGTCTATGCTGGGCTACCACTCTAATGGGACATACCTGTTCATTGTGCTCTAGCTCTGACAACCCATGCCAGACAAAACATCTCAAACTCTGAGAGCCTTGGCCAGGCCAGCTTTCCCATAGGACATTCACCTCACTCTCCTTGGCCCTGAGAGGCCATGCTAGGGCATCCCTTGTAGGTATATCCTTCCCATCCTAGATAAGCTCTGACGCTCCAGGCTAGTTTGTTCCTTTTCTTGAATGTCCTATTTGCACTTGTCAGATTTTAACACCCACTCTACTCCTGCATCCCCCAACCCCATCTACATACACCCACACACACTGCATGGCTACACTCACTTCTCTGCTTCAGTTCTAACAGCCTATTCTAGGTAAGCATCTACATGAATACCCTCCAAATCCCACCAAAACCCCTTCCCACTGTTCCAGGCATGGATAATTATCTTGTTTTAGGGGCGGCTAGGTGGCTCAGTCAGTTAAGCTGTTGTCTTCAGCTCAGGTGATGATCTCAGAGCCCTCAGATTGAGCCCCACATGGGGCTCCCTGATCATTGGGGTGTCTGCTTCTCCCTCTCCCTCCGCTGCTTCCTCTGCTGCTCCCCTGCTTGTGCTCTCTAGCTCCTGTTCTCTCTAAGAAATAAATAAAATCTTTAAAAAAAATTACCTTTTGGGGCGCCTGGGTGGCTGAGACGGTTAAGTGTCTGCCTTCGGCTTAGGTTATGATCCCAGGGTCCTGGGATCAAGTCCCAAATCCGGCTCCTGGGATCAAGTCCCACATCCAGCTCCCGGCTCCTGCTCCCCGTCTGCCTGCCGCTCTCCCTGCTTGGGTGCTCTCTCTCTTTGTCAAGTAAATAAATAAAATATTTTTTTTTAATTACTTTGTTTTGTACAAACTAACAGCTTTAAAACTGAATTGTTCCGGAGGGGAAGGGAAAGATAAAAAAAGAGGGATCAGAAACTTGGTGGTTTAAGTTAGGTTCAGAGGGTTGTGTTAATTATACTCTTCACTTTATGATATAACATCATCATGGTCAAAGCAAAGCCCAGATCTTGTTTTACTTACTTTTTAATGTATTTCATAATTAATTTTATGTATTAATTTGTTCATATGTTATTGTATTGAATGGTATGTTTAAATTTTAGTCCAGACTAAGTATTTTCCTCCATCTTTCTTTATGTTTTTATTTGTCCCAGTATTTCCTGGGGCTTTTTAAAATATTGTACTCTACTTCAGATTGCCAAATTTAAGGAGAGGATCTTATATATAGGAAAGTATTTTCAAACTAATAAAATATTTTTAAAATAACTGATAATTAAAATTTTAAATCTGTTTTTAACGCTCAATATTTTTGTCCTATGGGCTTGAAAGATTATTCATTTATTCTTTTCTCATAGAGATTACTCTTTAAAACGTACACTATGTGTGTATCAAAGTTACATTTAACCTTCTTTCTAAACAATACCTTAGAAAGCTTTGATTCTTCCTCCAAATTCATTGTCTTTTATTTTAATTCTACTCATGTAACCTCTTAAAATACCAGTTATCATTATATTATTATCATTAGCATTGCTTTTATTATACCAAAAGCATTTATCTAGATTTATCTTTGTATTATAATAATCTTTTGTGCTGCATTTCTTCATACATCTCAAACTGGTCTTTGGGATCATTTCCCTTTGTCCTACATATATTATTTAGAAATTCCTTTAGTTAAGTTCTGTTGCAGACTCCTTTGGGGGTCATTTGCCTTCCTTCATGAAGGTCTGTTTAGATATACTGAATCTATGTTGCAGTTCTTAAAATATTACACATCTCTCTTCTGAATTGTTGTTTAGAATTGGGCTGTGATTTGTGTTGTCATCCTTAAGTGGGCACTCCAAATTTTCCACACAGGCCTCTTTCCGATTTCGTATTTGCCTTAATGATTTTTTATTGTACCAATATTCCCAGATGTAGACTTAATTTTATTTTTTCTCTGCTTGATATAAAATGTTGACAGAATGATTTCAATAATATTTAACAATCATTTATGTTTTTAAAAAAATTTTTAAAAGGTGAGTAAAATGTAATTTCTTTATTTGATAAAGAATCTCTATCTACCCTATACACAAACATTTTTTTAAAACAGAGTAAACATCATATTAATTATGAATGATAGAAACATTATTTAGGTCAGCCAAAAGACTGGGACATCTGCTATCAGTACATCTAATTCACATTATTTTGCAATTCCTGTATCACTCAATAAACCAAGATTAAAAATTGTTAAAATTAGAAATATAGGCAGATTGCCATATTTTCTGTCAACATGCTGAAAACCAAAAAAATCTATAGGCAGTCTGCTGGAATTAATAAATCGTCATTAATTTCATAAATTCATGACCAAAATACAAAATAATATGTTTGTTATGCATCAATAATAGCCATCAGTCAAAATATAGTAATAAAACTTTTACAATTCACAATCGTAACAATGACAAAAATAAGATACTTAGAAATAAATCTAATAAAATGAGGTGAAGTATTTGGGAAGAAAATGAAATTTTATTCTTATAATTCTTATGTAAGGTTAAAAAGCTAAAAGAAATTTTCTTAGACAATTCTTACAAAGAAAAATAAAGAGAATTTGCGTTTTAGAATATTGGGAAAGATTATAGCCAGTAATAAAAATGGTATGATCTCCTCACAGAGATACAAAGTTTACCACTGGATTAGAATACAGAACCTAGAAATAACCTACTAATCAGTATCTATTCATATGGAAAAGTAATTAGATCTTTTCCTGGCCATACAAAAATAAGTTACAGTTAAGTTAAATAGATAAAAACGAAAAGCAAGACAATTTTTCTTTTAAATGTAAGAGAATATTTTTATGTGTTTGCATAGGCAAGACCAGGGAATGATTTTTTGCATTTGTATAGGAAGTATAGGGCAGTATTTCCATAGCAAGACATAAAAAAGGCAACAAATGACATATTTAATTTTTAAGAATCTATAATAGAAGTCATTGAAATAAATTTAAAAATAATTCTCTTTAGGGAGAAAAATATTTTAATGACAATAATTGACAAAGGATTAATCTTTTTTTTTAAAGATTTTATTTATTTATTTGAGAGAGAGAGAAAGTGAGATAGAGCATGAGAGGAGAGAAAGTCAGAGGGAGAAGCAGACTCCCCACTGAGCTGGGAGCCCAGATGTGGGACTCGATCCGGGGACCCTGGGATCATGACCTGAGCCGAAGGCAGTCGCTTAACCAACTGAGCCACCCAGGCGCCCGACAAAGGATTAATCTTAATAGAAAGAACCTTTTACAAATAAATGAGAAAAATTACAAATATACCAATATAATAAAAGTAAAAGATGTGGATTGGCAGATCACACAAGAACAAACCATAAAGCTGCTTAACGTCAGTAATCAAGTGAGCGAGAATCCCAGATATTGAAACCAGACTTCCTAAGATCTGAAGCTTCTCGCCCACTTACTAGTCATGTAACTTTCCAGTTATTTCTGTTTCTCAGGGTCATCTTCCCCCAAAACAAGAATGGTGATACCATCTAACTTACATATTTATTATAGGAACTAAATGGTTTAGTCCATGGGAAAGACTAGAACACACCTGGCACAATGTGATGGCTTAGTTAAATATGCCTATTATTACACTGCCAGGAAAGTCCTCAGGTAGAAGCAACAGGAATGGAGTCTTGTTGAACAGGAAGTATGCAGTTAACCAAAAGTATCTTGAATAGAATTCAACACTTGGGGGAGAATGGAAAACTAGTTTGAAGAAATTATATTCCAGGCGAAAAAATTATTCAAACAATACATAAAGCATTTATTTTGAATTTTAAAATATACAAAACTACGTGTTGTGTTGGACTATGAATATATAATAAATATATCAAAACATCGTGGGGGGAGGATATATAAGGTTAGGAAATGAACTTCAATGGCGTATGTAGCATTGTATTTCTTAAAAAATAATAATAAAAGACTGGTAAATAAATCAAATGTCAATATTTGTTAAATCCAGATGATGGAAATATAGCTGTCTATTATTCACTGAAATTTTCTCTATATGTTTTAAATATTTTATAATTTTAAAATTTTTAAATGGGTTGAATGCAGAGCATTATTTTTACATGCTTGTCAGAAGTATTCTTGCTTTATTTTATAGTTATTCATGCACATATTTTGAGTCTGCTACTAAATATTATTCCTCGACAACACAAGCAATTTCTTTTCTAAATTTTATCCCTTAGCTCTGAACACAGTGTTTGATACCTAACAAGGTTGCAATAAAAGTTTGATGAACGACTGAATGTTTTACTGGGCACTAGACATTTTAAATTTTCAGTACAGACATCTGTAAATAATTCACACAAACACCTACAATGGACCTTATTTATTTATTCTAAATACAGAAAACAATCAAATACATATTTTAAGTGTTAAATTTCTATTTACCATACTGGAAAGAAAATAAGTGTTTGTCACAAACAGAGTTCTTATGCTTTCCCTTCACTTGCTTTTTTATTTGAAAAGAAAAACTAAAGGACTTCTTTTTCATTTATTCATTAAACTCTATATTATACTTTGTTACATTTTGACTCTCACAAAATCACTCCTACTATTATAAATAAATGCTCGGAAGTTCTCCGACCTTAACTGAATATCCAGGAATAATCAAAAGGAAATAAATTAGAGGCTGCCAACAATGAAAGGGTTTTTAATTCTTTAGTGAATAATTTATGTTTTCCT
>JAPYYM010000539.1:0-14554 GCA_028534135.1 Potos flavus
AGGCAGGGGGCAGCCGTGGGGGAGGGGGGCAGCATGGGAGGGTGGTGCGGGGGAGGTCAGTAAGTAGAGAGAGGTAGAGTGGGGGGCACCGCATTGGAGGAGGCAGGGGGCAGCCGTGGGGGAGGTTCGGGGGGCAGCGTGTCGGGGGAGGCAGGGGAGTAGCCCATGGAGGAAGCAGGGGCAACATGGAGCGAATGGGGGAGCAGCTGTGAGGGGGGCCCAGGGTGGGGGAGCAGCCTGTTGGCGGGCAGCGTCGGGGGGACATCGGGTGGAGGGAGGGGTTGGGGAGGACTCCCCTCCAGCAGACGAACTCTCGCACCCGCTCCCGGTGCCCAGCCCGCCACCCTGGAGTCCCTGCGCCTCCTGTGTCGGTGGCCGCAGCCGCCCTTGGTGGGGAGCGGCTTTGTGCTCTGAGTTGAGCTCTGACTCACGCACCGTAACATTCAGCACTTAGAGCCTTTAGTCTGGATGGAGTCCATCTGTGGGGGGCTTCCTCCGCTGTTCGTGCTCTCCGTGTCCCGTCTAAGAAATCGTTGCCCACTCCCAGGTCACGAAGACTTTCTGCAGTACTTTCTTCTAAGAGTTTGTAGTTTTAGCTCATCCTCGCGGGTCTTTGACCCCTTCCGAGCTGACGTCTGACGCTGGTGCGAGGTAGGGGTCCGGCTTCCTGCGTTTGCGCGGGGACATTCGTGGTCCCAGCAGCGCCCATTGGAGCGATGGCTCTTCCCCATTGTATGGTCTCTGCACCCTCGTCAGAATCGGCTGGCCGCGGACGGGGGCGTCCCCGCCGGGGCCCCGGCCCTGCCCTTGCCCCGGGCGTCTGCGCCAGTGCCTCTGCCTCCAGGACTCTGGCTTCAGAGTCCAGACGTGGGAGTCACTGACTGCTTTTTGAGTGGACCCGGCCATTCCTTCCCTCTCGCCTCTGGACGGGGCCCGCTGGACCTGGAGTCAGGCGGCCTGGGGGCACGGCAGCTGAACGGGGTCTTATCCGCTTCATCTCCCTCAGATCTCCGTTGTTTGTCCTGGAAGAGCTCTGTCCTCACAAACACACCTGTCTCCGTGACTTCGTGGGTTTCAGGAGGGGCGAGAAGCTAGGCTGCCGAGCCTGCAGCCCGTGCAGGGAACAGCCCAGGGCTGGGAGAGGGTCGCTGCAGGAGGCCGGCCCTCCCTCCCCGCCTCCCCCTGTCCCGTGGTCCTGCCGCAGGGGGACAGAGTGGGAGCAGGTGTGTGGCGTGGGGGGTCCTCTCGCCGGCACAGGGGTGCAGTCCGAGATGCCAGCTGCTGGGCTGGGAGCCCTGCCCGGAGCCCGGGGCTCGCGCTGTGAATGCCTCGTTTCTCCACCGCTCAGCGTCCACACGTCCCACGCCACCCCGCCCGGCCCCTGACAGGCTCGCCCTCTCCCCTCCCAGGTTCCCGATGAGCTCTTCTCCACCCTGCTGGCCTACCTGGAGGGGCTCAGGGGCCGCGCCCGGGAGCTGACGGTGCAGAAGGCGGAATCCCTGATGCGGGAGCTGGACGAGGCCAGCGTTGCAGACCCCTTCCCACAGGGCAAGACCCAGCGCATCCGGCAGGTGCTGCAGCTGTTGTCCTAGGGCGTGGCCGCCAGGCCCTCGGGCCACTGCCGCCTCCCTGCAGGGGTCCCCGATGAGGGCCAGGCGGGGCACCAGCCTGCTGGCGGCCAGCGGCCCTGGGGACTTCCAGGTGCTGAGTCCCCGTGCCTGCTGGCACCTGATCCTGGGAGGGACTGACTGGGGGGCCAGACTGTAGACGATGACGTGTTTTCATCCCTTTACAGCAGAAAGGGGCCACTCCGACCTAACCTAGAGCTGCCGTCCTGGCCTCTCAGTCACCTTCAAGCCCCCAGGGAGGTTGCTTATTGAGGGAAAGATCTATTTTTCTACCGGGAATGTCTTAGAGATTGACCAGAGCCAGCCCTTCCGTCTAGCTGTGGCCCATCCCCACTGGGGGGTGAGGGGGACCCCTCTGGGGCCGGCCACCCATGTCCAGGTCACCTGCCTGCGTTCCCCGGCGGGTCTGGGCCATGGCTCGCCCACCCCTCGTCTCTCTCCTGGGGCCTGCCAGGCCCTCGCTGACCGGTCCCAGGGAAAGCCTGGCTGCATTTTCAATAAAACTGGCCCGTGTCGGCCGTGGCCCTTACTCTGTGCACTCTGTTCTCGTTTGCCCGTCCCAACTGTGAAGAGCTTGTCGTGAGAGTGAGCGTGGGTCGGGCCGGAGCCAAGGCCCTGGGTGGGCATCCTGGCAAGCTCCCCGTGGGGCTCTCCTGCCTGCCAGCGCCGAGCACTCGCTCTGCGGGCCTGCCCTTGGCAGGGGTCGGCGGTGTCCGTGCCGGCTGCCCTCCCACGGCCATCCCAGCCGGGAAGCAGGCCTGCTGTCTGCACAGGCTCGGGACACGCTCGCCCTGCTCCCAGAAGAGCGAGCATGTCGAACCCCCTGGAAGTCACTCCGGGCATGGCAGCCCACGCTGCCTCGGCCACTGGGAAAAGCAGGCAGGCCCTGGGGGAGGACCTGTGCTTCCCGGGACCCGTGGAGAATCACACAGGGTGGCGGATACGTGCGCTGGTCTTATAGCTTGTCCCCTGCGGCTTTGGCGCCCCTGGGACGTGGGTCAGCTTCCAGCCCGGGATGAAGCAGAGGAGACGCCGTGGGACCCCTGGGACCAGGGCAGGAGGAGGAGGCATACGGCTGGTGCCAACTGCTGGTGCGCGTGCAGTAGACAAACAGAGCAGCACGAAGCTCCGTACGGGGACCTGCATAGTGTGCGTCATGGTGCTGAGAGGGTCCGGGCTCCAGGCCCGTGTGTAGACCCCTTATTCCAGGAGAGGCCTGGGGCCGGCCGTGCTCCCTGGACGTGTCCCCTCCTAGCGGCGTCCCCAGCTCAGGTTCTGCTGTGACTTCGGCGTCAGTTACCACAGAGCACCTGCGCCAAGGGATGCTCTGAATGACGGAGTAGGGCCTTGGGGTGCCCGGGCCCAGGAGAGGCCCACTTGTCCAGCGGGGCCTCGGCTGCTCCGTGGGGACCTCCTTCTCACCCGTGACCCGGACCCCTGGGCTCTGAGGGTCACGCTGCCCCACCTCCCACCCAACACCTGGGCCTCGGCGGCACCCCTCCATGGAAAGGGGACATGCTGCGCCACACCCTGGGGGCATTTGGCCCTGTCCCCCACCCACAGGTGTAGCTGGAATCCCGGTCACACACATGAGCACGTGTCCAGTTCTGGGCGGGAGCACCTGGCCTGCCCTGTCTTTGGCCCAGGTGGTCTTGGAGATAGATGAGAAGTTCTGAGCCCCTGGTTTCCATCAGGGGAGAGCTCGAACTCGGAAGCGCTCTGGAAGCACGCGTCCGTGCAGGTCTGTTCTGTGAGTGTGTCAGCCGACCAGCGTGTGGGCATCGCTGCTCCACAGATGACCTGGGGACATGGACGGTCAGACTGCCAGCCTCACTGGGCCCAAGCTTGGAGGTGTCCTGAAAATGACCCTGAGAACTGGACATACGATGGAAGACCCGTAGATACAAAGAAAGGCAGGTTTTTTTTACGGAATCAGGGTTGATTGATTAAGAACCATAGTTCTGGGTTTCCTGGCAGCCAAGTTGAAAAGCGAAATGCGATGGGTCCCAAGTCCTCCTTGTCTGTTACTGGGTATGGTGGAGCGAGCAGGGCACTCCCAACACCAGACTGGGGCTCTTTCCTCCCTCAGAGCTCCTGTCGGAGCATGAAGTGCTATTCCCTTGAGGTCCCCTGGCAGGAGGGGCAGAGGGAGGTGACAGTGACACGTCACCTGGACAGAGCTGTCGAGAGGCATCACTTGGCGTGGGACCATCCTTGGCACCGGGGGTGCCGGTCGGAGATGGCCCTGTGATGAGGCCCCGGGGCAGTGATGTGGGCGGGTCTGAGCCCCGGGGCCGAGCCGCAGTGAGGAGTGCCTAGGGGGTGTCTGCACGGGGCCACAGGGCCAGGAAACGTCTTGACGGTGGCTGGCGATTTCTCGCCAACGCCCCCCACACTGGAAACGACCCAGATGCCCGTCAGCAGCCGAACAGGAAACCGAAATGGACAGCGCTCACCGGTAGAAGGAGGAAGCCTGGGTACAGGCCACAGAGCGGCTCTGGGCAGGGGATGACCGACCCCAAGGGCACACCGTTGATGCCACTCAAACGACATCCTAGAGGCGGCGGGCCAGCTCATCTGTGGCGACAGGACCCCTGGGGCAGGGGGCCAGGTGGGCGCTCAGACCCCGGGGTGGCCTGCGGCTACACGGGGTGCGCGGGTGGGACACCCCGGCGGGAACAGAGACGAGCCTTGCGGGGCAGGGCTAGCAGCAAAGCACCGGGCTCTGGAAAGGAAACGGTAAAACAGGTTTATTGTTGCCTTAATGTCTGTTCTCTGAGAAGTTCTACGCATCCGTCATGAAGACGGCGCCAAGCGTGTTAGGACGTCAGAACGGGCAGTGGCGGAAGGGGACTCTTGCGGGGGTGTCAGACCCAGCAGGCCCTTGGGACCACCAACCGCGGCCCCCGCCCCGCCCTCCGGGAAAGCAGCCTTCCTCAGCGGGCTTCCCTCACGTCCGGGGAGACAGGACTCGGGCTCTCCTGACCTGCGGTGAGACGTGGGGACGTCCTGGCCCCTCGGCACGCTTTCCCTCGCTGGGGCCCCCGGGAGAGCTGGGCGTGTGTCCAGATGAGCCAGCGCTAACCCAGCAGGGATGCGCCTGGCGGCAGACTTGGACTTGTGATGGCCACAAATCGCGGACCCCTGCCCCTGGGACGCACTCGCAGCCCCTCGTGCGTCTGCCTCTGAGGGTGGGCGCCCTGCCGCCCTGGAACCACAGCCATGTCCGGGGCCACGGCCCCCGGAGGCTCCTCCGCTCACAACCAAGAGGTGGGGGCGTGGGAACCGACATTCAGGACCCACAAGGTCCTGGGACCCCTGATGCTTGTACGCAGGGCCTTCTCCCCACGGCCGCGCGGCCTGGAGACTGAGCTCACTGGAGGTGCAGCCTCAAGAAACAGGACCCCAAACTCGGAGTATGGGCCTGCCTTCTAAGGGAAGGAACGACCGACCGCCCTGCCCCCACGGGGACGAGCCCCGAGAACACCAGCCAGACACGGAAGGACATGCACGGGGACCCCACTCACACGAGGACCTGGAGTTGTCAGACTCACAGACACAGAGAGCAGACAGCAGGGCCGGGGCTGGGGGAGTGGGCGGGGGTCCGTGCGTCATGGGGACAGGGTCTCCATGGGGGGGAATGGAATGTTCTGAAGCCGGACAGGGGGGATGATGCCCCAGAACTGGACGCTGAGAAGTGGTTAAGCTGGTCAATTTTATGTATGTTTGACCACAGGAGAAATAAAAAACAACTAGAGTCCGCGGCGGAGGTGACAGGTGAGCCGTCTGCCACATGGTGGTGCCCACATTGCGGGCGCGAGTCTGTGCACCTGCTCAGGGCAGGAGCGGGCGGTGGGCGAGCCCCCCTCTCTGTGGAGGGGAAGGCAGCCCCAGGCCCGGGTCCCCGTGTGATCGCTGAGCCGGGTGGGAGGGGTCCAGGGCGGCCACGGAGAGGGGTGTGTTCATAGTCTTGCTGATGCTGTCGTGGGTCCCACATCAGACTCCGCACGTCGTGCCCTTTCGGTGTGTAATATGCTTATTTTGTGTTCTCTCCATAAAGCGGGGGAGAAGGGAACAATAGTCCCCAGATACTCCCCACACAGCGGCCTTGGCGCACCCGGCGAGTTCGGCAGGGGGGTTGTGAGGGGAGCCTGGGAACGGGGGCCCAGGGGTCCCCTGCAGAGGCTGGAGGGGTGCTTGAGGCCCTGCTCGCCTCCCGAGCCGTGGACCAGGCTGAGCGAGGGTCCTGCACATACCAGCCCGCAGGCCTGAGGGAGCCAAGCCTCGGGCACCTGCCGTCCGGGCCCCGGGAGGCTCGGGCTCCTGCCATGGCCCAGGAGGGCACTGAGGTCGCCGTGGGCATCTGCCCGACGCCCAGCCAGAGCCCCCCGCCCTGGGGAGGGGTCCTGAGCAGCGTGTCTGTGGAGAGCTACCCACCGGGATCCGCAGCTTCCCACCTGGTAGAAAGGGTTCCCAGGTTTGCCCTTGGCAAAGTAATCAACGAACCCTATTGGGTGCTTTGGAGAGAACTTTAATCTCCCAGAAAAGTGGTTCATTTGGATGCGTGTTCTTGTAACTCAGGCGACGCGAGTTCAGGCTCTGCATCCTGCCCCCCCCCCCCAAAGCCCACCAACCTGGGAGGTGCCGCGACCCCGCTCCTACGCGGGGAGCGGCTTCTGGAAACAGGGTCGCGGCAGCACAGCATTTCCCACAAAGACAGGAGACCCTCGAACGCTCGTGCTTCCCCTGTTCTGGTTTCCCATGTCCTCCCAGCAAGCCCAACCCCCCAGCTCTTCCACCCACAGCTTCCTGGAGGGGTTTCCACAGCCATTCCGGAATGTTCTGTGACGCTCTGAAGGATCTTCTCAGTTCATTCACGAGGTGAGCTTAGGTCAGATCCTTGCTGTTTGCCCCGCGTGACCGCGGAGAGTAAAGCGGCCCAGCCCTGCAGGGGGGCTCCCGGACCCCCGTCAGTGGCAGAAGTGGCAGACAGACAGAAGGACTGCGACGACAGAACGCACTCCTCACCCACCGCCCAGCTTTTCCCAGAAGCAAAGTACCCGGACCCCTCCCCAGAATACCCCCCTCCCTTCCCCCGCAGGGGCCCAGCCCTTTCCAGGGTCGCGAAGAGACTCACCCCTGCCGACCACCCCCGGACACTGTTCCTCCCGAGTGGGGACCCTGATCTTATCCTTTCTCCCGTGGGGAGCACTCCGTGAGCACGTGGGCTTCGGGGACCCCCTTCTGCAGCTGCTCCAGGAATTGTCCCCATCACTGGTGTACCGTGATGTCCCACCGTCATGTCCTGGGCCCGGCCCTCCGCCCGTCCGCCAGCTCTCCCTCAGAGGACCTTCATCCTCCCACAAAGACAAACCTTTGAATTTAGAAAGCTAAGGCTTCCGTGTTGGGAAGGGTCGAGGGGCAGACGAGGGATATGGGGGATCAGAAGGAACCGGAGGAAAGACTCTGGGGCGTGGCACTTCTCCTGCCCACCCCCTGGGCCCCCCACTCGGAGCCTGGGCAGGGAAGGGTGACCGGGGCGTGCGGCCAGGACAGGGCCAACCCTACCCCACCAGGCTCCTAGGCCACCGATGGGTCGCCACATACAGGACAGGACACCAGGTAACGGGAAGTGTGTCAGTGTGGGGGTGGCCCATGGAGGCCCATGCAGGGGAGCCCCCATGGTGCACCCCGACCTGGCGTCTCTGGGCCCGGTCAGCAACAGCCCCTTGCCCAGAGGCCCTCTCCTAGAGGCCTTGGTACATCTTGGGTGTGGGGGAGAACGGAAGCTGGGCCTTGGGGTCTGTGTCCCCACTTGCTTCAGGGTCCTGTGAGGTTGATGGGGTCAGACGTCAGGGGCCCCCAGCGTCCTCCCTGCAAACTCCCGCTCGTCCTTCCCGCTCAGGCTCTGCTGTCCCCCCTGCAGGGTCCCTGATCCTCTGGTGGCAGCTGTCCCTAGTCTGGTCCTGGCGCCACGGGCAGAGCGCCTCCTGGACACGGCCCCCCCAGGAGCTGCAGGAGCAGGGTGGGCTCCGCCGGAGATCCGGCGGCCCAGGGCCTGGCACAGTGCAGACGGAGTGTGCTGGGAACCTGGGGCTCAGGCTGGCCTCTGGGTGGACGTCTCCCCACACCCCAGCTGCAGGGGGCACCCCTGTGCCTGGTGGGTGCCTGGCCAACGCTGGCCCTGTGGGGAACCGGATAGGGGCAGCATGGAGGGGGAGTGGGGAGAGGAGGCCGCGGGGAGTCCAGGGAGGCATGCCTGGGGGTGTGGAGAGGGGGTGCTTCACCACTGGGCGTGAGGGGCACCCTGAGGCACGGGTGGGGGGCCTGGGTGCTGACAGAGGCCGCGCGGATGCCCAAGGGGTCTGGGGGCAGAGGGCAGAGAGCGGGGAGCTCAGGGCAGGTGCCCTGGGGAAATTGGAGGCGAAGGAGTAAAGACTCCTCCGGGCAAGGGGAACTGGAAGGGGGCCGAGCCCCCGAAAGAACAGGATCAGGCCCAGGAGGGGCTTTCTGTCTGTCCATCCATTTATTTGTCCTGCCTCCATCCTCCACAGAGCACCCCAGGCTGGGGCCTGGGTCAGAGCCGGTCTCCTGGGTCCGAGCCCCCAGGCCTGGGCACCGCACGGAGGGCCTGGGCTGGCGGCCGCATGGTGAAGGCCGGGGCGGGCGTGGTGTCCAGGGCAGCGGGGCTGAGGCCAGGCGGGGGCAGCAGGCGGTATCTGTGGAGGAGGCCGGCGAAGAGCAGGAACAGCTCCGACCTGGCCAGGCTCTCCCCCACGCAGACGCGGCGGCCTGCAGGGGAAACCGAGGCACAGGGTGGGGGCTCCGGGCCTGCTCTTCGCAGGGCTGTGCCAGGGAGCCCGGCCGGTTTCCTAGCAGAGGGGGAGGGGAGGCTCAGGGAGGACGAGGGAGGGCCTGGAGCAGGGGCGATCTGAGAGCAAGGTCGGCAGGAACCGGGACGCTGGCCAGCTCTCGGGGCACAGAGCTGTGGGCAGTGGGAGGCCAGCAGGCTTGAGCCTGAGCCTCCGAGGTCCCTGGGGGCGAGGGCCCCCGTGCTGTCCCCACCCGTGAGGGCCGTGGGTACCTGCAGAGAAAGGCAGGAAGGCTGCCCGCTTCACAAAGCGCCCCTCAGCGTCCAGGAAGTGGCCTGGGTTGAACTGGCCGGGCGTCTCCCACTGCGTCTTGTCCAGCAGCACGGAGCTCAGCAGGGGGATCACAGGCGTGCCCTGTGGGCGGGGTAGCAGGTGGGCGGGGCCTGCCCCCTCCTCCCAGGGGCGTGCACAGAGAGAGAGGGTTCCCCCCAGGAGGCCAGCCTGGTCTTCGAGACTCCCAGCCGGGCCCACCCTGACCCAGAGCAGAAAGGAGGAGGGAGGGAAGGGGGACGGAGGGGCCCGCCACCGTGAGCATCCAGGGGAGCAAGCATCCCACCTTGGGGAGCAGGTAGCCGCCCAGCTGGGTGTCTGCCGCCACGCACCGCGGCACGTGGGGCAGGAGGGTGATGAACCGCTGGACCTCGTGCAGCACGGCGTTGGTGTAGGGCAGGGACCGCTGGTCCTCCAGCCGGGGGAGCCGCCCGGGCCCCAGCACACGGTCCAGCTCCTCCTGCACCCGGCCTGCGGGCGAGAGGTGGGTGCCAGCATCCCTGGGAGCCTCGGTCCCCTAGGCCCTGGCGGACCCCCACCCAGCCCGCAGGTGGCCGTGTGCTGGGAAGGCTCGCGCTCACCTTGCACGCTTGGGTGCCTGCCCATCAGGAGGGCAGCCCACTGCAGCGTGGCCGACGTGGTCTCCGTACCCGCCATGAGCATGTCCAGAGCACAGGCCACCATGTTGGCCTTGGCAAACAGGCCTTGGGGGTCTTTCCCCTGCAGAGGGGAGTTGGACGGGCTCAGCTGGAGGCCGGGCTCCATGGACCACCCACCCCCGGCCCAGCTCTGGGCTCAAGAAAGGAACAGAAGACAGAGCCTTGGCGGGAAGGGGGAGCTAAGCCCGCCAAGCGCCTGCCATGTTCTGGGCTCACCACACCCTGGCGGCCACCCCTCGAGGCAGGCACTGCGAATGCCCCACTTCACAGACGGGGAGGCCGAGGGGCCCCAGGCTGGATGGAGGAGGTGGTGCAGGCCCAGCAAGGACCCCTCCTCAACCCCACTCCTCCCGGGGTGGCGGCCCCCAGGTGCCCCCAGGCCTCTCAGGTGGCAGGGTGGGTCTGGCCCACACCTGGCTCTGCTGGATCAGGGCGTCCATGTAGCTCTTCACGGGGCCGCCCCCGGGCGCGGGGGGCTGCCGCGCCTCCAGCAGGGTCCTCAGGATAGCCCGGATCTCCTCTATCTTCCGCAGGACAGGCCGGTGCAGCCGGAGGAGGGCCCCGAGCCAGGGGTAGATGTTGAACAGCTGAAGGCGGAGGGCGAGACAGCAGGTGAGGTTAGGGTGCAGGCCCCCCAGCGGCCCCCCCAGCGGGTGTGTTCACCTGTCCGGGTCCCCAGGTGCTGCCCCAGACTCCAGGCAGACGGGCTAGGCGGGTGCTGCCCGTGGCTACAAGAGGGCACCCGGGTCGTGCTGGAGGGGGGAGCCTGGCCCTCCTGGTGGGACCAGCAGCTCGGGGGCTCCCACAAAACCCTCCCAGGTCAGGAAGGGACAGGTGCTGGTCTCACGCGCGCAGGCGGCCGTGATCATGCCCGTCTCCGTCCACCAGAGCCGGCAGGACAGGGAGGGGGAGGGGTCGCCTCTCATTAAAGTCATTAAAACGAAGAAGAATTGGCAAACTTCAGAGCTTCAGCAGACCCCACTGTGACCAGATTGTCAGGGGCAGCACGTGCCCAGCACGCAGATGTCCGCAGCTCTCCTGGTGCGCTGTGACCGCTGGGTGTCCCCCAGAGCATTAGTGATCCCTGGATCGAATTACACAGGGCGCCTCTGCGGTGAGGAGCTGGCACAGGGACGGAGGCCCGGAACATTCTGCTCCGAGCCCTCAGCGTCCATCCTCCTGGGACTGCCCGCCTCAGTGAGGAGGCCAGATCCTCCCACCCAGAGGCCGTCAGAGGCCCCCCGGACAGAAGCATGAGGACTGGAGACTCTGGCCAGCCCCTGCCTCACGCCCGTGACCGCAGGTCTGTGAATACACGCACCGCGACCAGAGGCATGCGCTTCCGTGACCTGTCTCGGAAACAGTCACGACGGCCAACGTTTCACGCTTTGGCACAGAGAGAAATGCGCCTGTCCCCTGGAGTTCTGAACGTCGGCAGGGCCAGTTTGCGTCATTCCTGTGACTCTATGAAGGACCATGTGGGGTGGAGGGTCCCTGGGTTTAAGGGCTGGGGGGGCAGGGGGACATCGAGCCCCGTATCCAGGGAAGAGACGCTCCGTCCCCATCCCCACCTCTGAGCAGGTGCACCTGCTACCGATGGGTAGGTGTGGGGGGGCGGGGACTCCTGCCCTACACCCCCTCATGGCCCAGAGGGCACAGGGGACTGGCCTGGGGTCATGTGACCAGTGGGCGTCAGAAACAGGACAGGCCTTGGGCCTCCTGGCTCTGAGTCCGGTGCTGCTTTGGCGAGGTGGCAGCTCACCTCTCTCGGGCAGGGGCAGTGCCGACCACCCCCACCCCGAGGTCGGGGGCAGCCACCTCTCACCTGCAGGCTGGGGGTCCCCAGGAGGACCATGACCTCATCAATAAGGCTCAGCAGGGACACGAACACGGGATCCTGGTATTCGAACCGCCGGCCAAAGAGCAGCGTGAATGTGATGTTGGAGGGGGCCCAGCCCAGCAGGGCCAGAGGGAAGGGCTGGCCTGGAGTGGGAGGGAGACAGGCCTCAGGGGGTGAGGGGACCCCCCAGGGGGGCGCCCCGCTCCCCACTCACCTCTGTAGCCGTCCAGCTGCCCCATGAGGCACCTCCACTCCTGCAGGACCTTGCGGGCCACAGGCCCCCTCCCCACACCCAGGCCGTGGAGGGTGCGCACGGTGAACTGGCGGGCGGCCCTCCAGCGTGCCCCCGATGAGAAGAAGATGCCTGCAGGCCGGACAAGTCGCCCGTGAGCAGCCGCAGGCGATGCAGGCAGGGAGCCAGGTCCGGAGCCTGGCTGGGGCCTCAGCCCCGCCCCCGAGCCTCCTCTCCCAGGAGCTGGCCTTGGGGCCACGCCCGCTCTTGGCGTGTCACGGTCCCCGGCCATGGGGACACTGTGTCCCTCCGCAGGAGCCATGCTGAACACACTCTCCTGCTGCTCAGAGAGGCAGACCCCCCCCCCCGGGGTCCAGGGACTCCTACGCTCAGCTGGCCTCTGTCCCCTTCCCCTCACCCCCCGTGCCGCACACCTACCCCCACCTCCCTGGATGAGCTGGAAGATGGCGATGGGGGGCCGGTCGGCCAGCTCCGGCCCGGTGCCCACCAGGGCCTCCCTCACAGCCTCGTAGCCAGCCAGCACCACCGTCTTCTGGCGCCCCAAGTGGACAGTGAACACCGGCCCGTACCATTCGGAGAGCTGCTGGGGACAGGCAGGAGTCAGGCAGCAGCCCCGCCCCCAGACCCCCCGTGAGCGCACCCGGGCCACACCCCTGCAGGGTGGATGCGGCCGAGACTCAGAGCCAGGGGCGGCCCAGGCAGGGTCTGTAGAGCCAAGGCCCCGAAGCCGAAAGCAGGAGGTGCGTTTGGCTGGAGCCGGGCCCCGGGGGCAGGGTCCTGCCGGATCCCTCGAGCCCCCTCCCCATGCATTCCGGGCAGGCAGGGAGCTGCCACCGGTGCTGGGGGTCCCCGTCGTGGTTTTCTTCTCCAGGGCAACAGCAGCGAGGGCTCCTTGGAAGCCACAGAGGAGGAGGCGGGCGGTGGGAGGGCGGTCTGCAGGGTGGTCTGAGCTGGAAGCCGAGGGCTCTGCACAGGGAGCAGAGGGCCTGTCCCCGCTCCGACGCCCCCCAGCGTAGGAGCCCAGACCTCACGCGAGCCCTCCTGCCCAGGCTGGGGGCCCAGAAGCAGACTACGCGGCAAGGGCTGACATCCGACGCCTCTGCGTGTGCCCGTTCCCCTTCCGTGCCTCTACGCATGGGGAAACCGAGGCCCGGAGGCACGAAGTGAAGTGCCGTCCATCACGTGCACCGAGGGACAGAGCCAGACCGGCCCTTCCTGTCCACACCCGCTCCCCGCACGCGGGACAGTGGCCACCGGGCGCGGCACCAGGCCCGGCCTGAGAACCCCGGTGCCCAGGGGGCTCCCTGCAGCAGCTCCCCCGAGGGGCCAAGGCTGCAGTCCCTGCCTCTCCACCCACACACGCAGGGCCCGGAGGCCACCAGGAGTCAGCAGCGCTTCTGGGGACGGAGGGTGGAGTGGTAGCAGGAGCGTGGTTGGGGCTGGGGGCCAGGCCTGCACCTCTGCTTTACCCGCTGGGCTGGCTCCTGGCTGCAGGGCAGGGCAGCCTGTCCTCAACGTGGGGCCGGGACCGTTGAGCCTCCAGCCCAGGCTGGGAGCAGCCACACCCAGCAGGCGCCCCCTATGCCCCAGGCACGCCTGTGTGCTCCTCCAGGTTCCTTCCCACAGGGGCCCTCTGCCGCGTGCTGCTACTCCCGGGAGCACCTGCCCCCCCCCACACGCCGGCCCCCGCCGGCCCCCAATCCGGGCTCTTCCGTAGGCACTCATCAAATGCTGCCTCCTCCAGGAAGCACTCCTGGCCTGACATTCCTGGCTCCCCGCTCCTTAAATGGCCAATCTGCTTCCCCACAGGGTGGGATGCCTTTCTCTTTCTCAAGGCAGGGTGGGGCCCTGGGCCTCTTGTGTCCCCTGCCAGGCGAGCGCCAGGCTGGGACACAGAACTACCCCGAAGGGGTCCTGGGGCACAGGCTCCGTTTCCCCTGAGGTGGGGCTGGGCTGCCCAGGACCCGCTGGCCCTGACCTACCTCCATCAGTGACCGGTCCTGCTGTGACACACGCAGCAAGTGCAGGTTTCCGATGAGCGGCAGTGGGCGTGGCCCAGGGGGCCAGCGAGGGGCTGGGGAGGGGGTGCGGGGGCAGGTTCGGAGCAGCCCCCAGAGCCCCAGGAGCAGCAGGATCCCCAGGAGCAGCAGGGCCATGAGGACGGCAGGCGGCGGGGCCCCAGCTCCCCACCCTGTGCCTTATAGGCCTCTGGGAGGGCGTGCCAGCGCCTCACCCCCTACCCCGAGAATGTGGACCGAGCAGTTTGCAGGGGACAGCCAGGCAGCTTAAAGTGACAGGCGTGCGTGGAATGTGGGGTCGCATCTGTGGCAGGGGGCCAGGGGCCGGGGGCTGTTGGGGGGCGGGCATCTAGGCCTTGTGCCTGGGGCATCTTCGTCCCTTGCCTGCTGGAGAGAACACACCGCGGCGGCCAGTCGCCCCTCCCGCAGGCCTCTGCCTTCTGCCTCAGTCTCCCCATCAGAACCGGGGCTCATGAGGCCTTGGGACCCAGGGCCAGCTCTGAGAGCAGCTCCGAGCCTCCCTCAGCAGGGCCGGTGGGGTAGGAGGTCCGTGGAGACCCCAGGGGATGGCCCGTGAGGGTCCCCCCAGCAAACGCCTCCCATCGCAGGGCCCTCAGTGTCCCCTGCAGAGCGTCTGACGACGAGCTTGCCCTGAGTGACAGGCTCTTCCCCAGTGGCTTTGTGAGCGTGGTCACCCAGAGCGGGAGGCCCTGGCCGGTGCAGGGGGGGCGCTGGCCGGGTGTACGAGCCCCTGTCTGTCTGTGCCTCGCTCTGGGCTCCTCACCCCCAGTGCCCCGGCTGGGAGGAGAGGAGGCGCCCCGTGGAAGGGAGCTGTGAGGGGCGGGAGGGCTGCTGGCATCAGAAGTGGCCGGGCCTGCTCTGCACCACCTGCCCCGACACGAGGCAGCGGGAACCCCATCCCCGCACGGGGCCCCTCGCCGCGGGGCCCGGCTCCTGGGGATGCCGTCCATGCCCCTCCACAAAGCCCAGAGCCAAAGCAGCCTGACGGCCGCC
>JAPYYM010000054.1:0-15839 GCA_028534135.1 Potos flavus
CCAGCTCCACGTCCAGACCTCTTCTGATCTCCGGGGCTAATTGGCTCAGGTGTAAATCAAGCCAGCGGGGCTGAGACTTTGAAGCGGCGGCGTGTGCGGGGCTCCGGCGAGGTCCCCGTGTGCGCGTCAGGTACCAGCCGGCCGGGCCTGCTGCTCGGACCGCGCACGACGCGACGAGGCTCGGTGCCTCGCGAGGCCCGGGTCCACGCTGGAACTCCGCCGCAAGCTCGTCATTAATTTTGCAGGCTGGGCCTGGAACACAATCTGACCCGTTTCTAACGAGGGGCCGCCTCTTGCCAGAGAGTGCGGGAGGCGTGGGGGGACGCCAGCTGGTCCTTCTTCACGCAGAGCCTCCCCACGCTTTGATCAATAATGCCGTTTCACTTTAAAGGGGGCTCATTTTGTCAAGTGCAGGCAAGGCACCCGCCCGCGCCTGCGGTCGGCTTGTCCAGCAGCCACAATTACGGAAAGGTCAGCTCACAGCACAGGGACACTTGCTGCTTTGTCTGACGCCACTTTGTCTTGCCCTCCGAAAGGGCGCACCCCCCACAGGGCCCACACCTTCCGCCGTCTGCTTATCAGTGACCGTGGTGGAAGGGACCGGAGCAAGGAGATGCATCGCACTCTTTGTGCCCAGATCCTGTTCGCTCCTAATACCCAAACCCATTGTGTGCGAACGATACGCAGGGTAAGGTCCTCTCTGCAGGTGCCCGGCCACCGGAAGATCCCGCAGAATCGTGCCCGCATCCTGGCCCCTCTGCTCCCCTCGGCCTCCGGTGTGTGGGTGCGGGGCGCACAGAGCCCCCTCCGGGCTGAGCGGGCAGCTCCTCCCAACAGCGCTGGTGCACCGGCCGTTTGGGGAACGGAGTGGGTGTCGCGGTAACCTTGTGATCGATGCGGCTCGGGATGCACACGTCCGTTTCGTCAGAGCACAACGTGGGGCTTCAGCGGACACTGCGAGTGTCGCCGCTAGCACCCGGGCCCCTGGGATGTGAGCGCCGTCAGGGACCTTTGATGGGTGAGCTAATCTGGGAGGGCACCACGGACCGGCAGTCATTCTCTCGCGGACCCGGGGGCTGGGTGTCCACGATCAAGGTGTGCACAGGGCTGGTTTCCACTGAGGCTCATCCCCTTGGCTGTCTCCCCTCTGTGTCCTCACGTGGCCGTCCCCGTGACACATGTGTGTGTCCTGAGGTGCTCTTGCTAGGAGGACACCAGTCCCACCCGGTGAGGGCCGCCCCCAACAGCCTCATTCTACCCTAATCTCCTCTCTAGGCCTCTCTGCAAACACAGTCGCGTTCTGAGGTCCTGGGGGTAGGACTTCAATGTACGTGTTTTGGGGGACACAGTTCAGCTCAGAACATGGGGACGTTTGCGAAGCACGAAGCTGGATCGGAGACTCCCGGCTGGGACGTAGCCCTTGGCGCTGTCCACTAACAGGGGCAGGACTCGCACACACAGAGGACGGGAGGCCGGGCTCCGTGACCCCGAGACGCTGGGGATCCTCAAGGAAGGGGCAGCTCTCCACTCGGTGGTCTCTCTCCTCCCGCCCGCCCACGCCCCTGGACTCCGCCTGATGTCTCAGCAGTAGGACTGTTGAAATAAGCGACACATTTCCCTGCGATCCCCGCGGTCCTTCGGAAGGTGAAGCTTTCAACGGCTCGGACGTCAGTGGGCTCCCCGGCAGCTGCGGATTTGGATCTGCGCTAACATTTCCCCGTCACTTCCCGAGATGAAGATGGTCCACGAAACAGCAGATCCAGCCTGATTGTAGCATTCCCCAACTTGGGAGGCAGGAGCACCCCCGGCATAGCAAATCTGAAGCTGGCGAGACGTCGGCGGGCGTGGAGGCGGACGCACACAGCCCCCGCGCCTCAGTACGTCCTTGTGCGGACGAGAGACGCCAGCACCTCGAAGGCACGGATAGGAGTGAAAGGCAATGGGATAATTAGGAAATGGTGGGCTTTGAATGTTTCCTATCAGTATTTGGAATATAATTCCCTTAGCTATACATTATATCATTTACTCTTTAATAATGGCTGTTTTCACAGCCAGGTTCCCAGATTTCTGGTGTTTGGACCGTGGCTTCTGTGAGGTCTTGTGTATCGTCTGAGTAGGCTCCGCCCCCACGCCCCCCGGCACCCGGTGCACCCCTTCCTTGCCCTCGGCCCCCGGCACTTCATAAGTGTCGTGCTCCGTGAGGGCAGGACTGGGTCTTTAGCCCCCAGACCCAGGCACCAACAAGCGTCCGGCACACAGTAGGCCCACGGAGGACATCCGCCCAGGGTTGCACCCTCAGGGGACCATATCTCTCATGATCTGGTCAGTTTGCATGTAGAAAAGTTGTCGGGAGAAGGGCCCATGCCCAGGTCAGCCTGGGCTGCAAGAGAAGGGGCCGGTGTTCTCAGAGGCGGGGGCCCCGGGCAGGCTCTGCGGGGGCTCAGCTGTCCGCACAGCCCTGTGGACCTTGCTAGAAGCTACAGTCCAATATTGAAAGCTTGTTTCCAAGAAGAATTTGGTACAAATTAAAGAAGTCACTGCATCTCCAAACATGGGCTATTTGAGAGTTCCAAGAACTAGGGTCTACACCATAAAAGCTACTACAAATAAAATACTAAATATAAAATAATAATGTAAACATAACTACACTATAAATAATCATAATGATAATGTAAAAAAGCTTGCGTAGGATGCAGGCGAATCAAGACCAAATGGGGTCTTTGTATTCTTTGTCTTGTTAACGGGGATCAGTTTGTTTTTGTCTTTAAAATGATTCTTAATCTTGCAAAGGTGGAGCAAGTGACCCAGCCATGCAACGGAAAACTCTAGAAACACGCCTGCCAGCAACATGTCTCACCACGCGCATGGTCAGAGGAGGAGATCGTCGGGATCGGCCAATGCTCTCATCGCCAGCCGCTGGTTGGTGGTTCTAGAAGCTACAAGGCATCAGGCTTGCCCACAGGGTTGTTGAACAGAGTGCCGGGCACCACCTCTGTGTTCAGGGTCCGGAACCCACAGGTGGGGCCGAGGATTTGCATCTCCCTCAGGTGCCAGGCGAGGCTGAGGCCAACAGGTGCAGGGACCCCACCTGGAGCCACTGCTCGATTCAGACGCACGTGTTAAATATGTCGACACAAGTTCATTTGCTCTTGATTTCCAAGTATAAAGTCAAGATATTCACCAGTCAACCGTGCGTGTGATATTGTACATACTTCATACGTAAACGCAATTAGTTCAGTTTTAAAAGTCTGTGGACACCTAGGACGGGTGCCACTTTTCATAACTCCACACAAGATACAACTTATTCTGCAGAAAGCACACTTCTGCTGGACTATTCCTGGGAGCAAAATGTTACATGTGTGCTGGGAAAATATTTTTAGAATTCACTTTAATAAGACGAAACTGCTGGAATAGGCACGGATCTAGCTGGATTTTATAATTCATCTGTAGCTCTTATTACAAATTATATAGATTGTGATACAAATAAATAATTATTCACTTGGATATTAAGAAAAAAATTTTGTCTCTCCTTAAGTGATGCATTTTAAGTGCAGGGCAGGTTCCTATGGAGGCTGTGACCCAGGCATTTCCCCTCGGTGTGCATAAATTCCTCTTACGTGGTCATTTGAATGCAGAACTCATTGAAATTCTTGAAGCTACATCCTGAGCCTGCAAAGTTTCCGGAGATGCTTTGAAGAATCACACCTTCCGCACTCTTGACATTTCCGGGGAAACTCGGGACCGTGGTCTCTGCAAAATGGTACAACTATCTGGCCCTCGGTTTTTAATTATTACTGAGCGAAGAAGTGTGGGGAGGGAGGAACTGCTGTACCCACCCAACTTCATCCCCAAGCTCAGCTAGTCAGGGAACTTCAGCTGACGGACTGCTTCGGACACAGTGGGGCCGGGTTTGGGAGAACGCACGCAGACAAAAGGGAGAAGAAAAATTAAAGCAGCAGCGGCTCAAATTCGTTCTCATCCTGCAGGATGTAAACAAACACGTAGGTGTACAAGAGTTTATTTAAATGAAAGAAGATGAGTTTCCCATTGAAAGTAACATTTAAAAAGGTTACAGCACTTTTGAGGTCTTTCCGGGTAACTGTTAAAATCCGGCAGTGGCGTGCTCTTCCGAGCTCTCCCAGCCCGTCCCGTCCTCAGACTGGAGCCGCGGTGGGAGCGCTGGGAGTCGGCGGCAGAGTCCGGGGAGCGTCCGGCCGGCTCGTCGGCTCCTCGAGTGCATCGGAATGGACGTGAGCTCCGCGGGGCTTGACAGGTGCTGAGTGTGTCACAGAACGGCAGTGTGCCTCCGCGTCGTGAGTGGAGATGGAGGCTGGCTCCGGGTTGGCCCGACCGCCACGTCCGCCGTCCTTCGCTCACTCCCCCACCTGCTGTCGTAGGAAACGAAGAGAAGCAGAAATGCAGGATGGCTAATAACGTGGCACCAGGCGTGGAACACGGCCCCTGCTGGAGTGCTGAATCGCCGCAGCAATCCGCTCACTTCACAGATGGGGAAACCGAGGCAGAGAAGGCGGGGCGCGTGTAGAGTCAGACTGTGGCATCACAAGTGTATTAGAAAACCCGCCAGTCACCTTCTTGCCTCACGATGGAAAGCCTCTGAGGATGCGGCTCTGGGGACCCCCACTCACTCCTGGACACTGTGGGGACAGTGCGTCCCGTGTCTCTAGAGCTCACAAGCACAACTTCAGGAGCATCGCATCTATTCCCAGGTCTCTGCCTGTCCGAGAGCTTTGGAGCCCTTCCGAGTCACACACACACACACACTCACACACACACACACTCACACACACACACACACACTCACACACACACACACACGTCTGTTCTGGCCATCGGCTCATTCGTTCGTTTGTGTATTTATTCATGCCCGTGTTCACGAGCATTACCTTGAGATGCTGCAAATGAACCGAAGACAAGGACTGCTTTTTTTCATCACCTCGCACAGAGAAGGGGTTCACCAAGAGTTTGTAAACACACAAAGGAAGGGAGATTTAGAGATACCCATATACAAAGCCCACAGCACAGGTGCTGGGCGGAGAAGAGAGCCACACTCCGTCGGGGCGCCCGCTGACCTTCCTGGGTTTCTGTGAGACAGAAGAGCGGCCCGAGCCGCGTCCACGGGGGTCCGTTTCTCTACACGCCACGAGCACATCATTATAACACCGCGTACGACTCACCTGGCCCAGCTACTCCTGAGGACACCGTTATAATGAGTCTCCCTGTGTGACTTCGCAAGGATTAGTTTTTAAGAGGCTTAGAGTTCATTACAGACATTATCCTGCAAGTTCTCCAAGCACCTGGAGAAGTATTTTAATGTATTTATTCCTCTTTTCTAAGTCCCAGCCACAGAGAAGAGCTTTGCCTGAGAGGAGAGGTCACTCTGTACATTGGTGGATAATTATAGTCCCCGTTAATTTAAGCCAAATGATGATCTGGGTGACCCAGGCCTGAAACATGATTTTTCTAGGTATCACTTTTTTGGTCTGAGTTTTCAAGACTTGCTCACACTTCCCATTTTATTTTTTATGTGTGTCTAGCACATCATTCTTGATTTAATGCTTTGCTGCTGGCAAGGAGTCTGATAACACCAGTTATCTTTGCATGGCGCTAATGCAGTAATATTGGGCTGAAAACACACTTCCCGTTTGTCTTTTCTCCATCTTTTGTCCCTGGCTTCTCATTCTCCTGTCGTCTTCATGCCATCTCCCCTAGCCTTTCTCCGCCAGCGCCCTCCTCCCTCGCGTCGAGCTGGTGTGCTGGTCCTCGCGCTTACTGCACTGGGAGCCAGTCACCAGGAGCAAGGACCTGCTCCCGAGGTAGCACCTTCAACAGACTAGACTGAGGTCAAAACCGCAGCGCCCCTCGCATGCCCCGTGTGAGCCCACAGCCCCTGTTAGCACGCGTCTACACGGGCACACGGTGTGGAAGCAACGATTCTGTTCTCTACGCGGACTAACGCGTCTAACCTCCGCAGCCGTCCTGTGAGGCAGGTGCTATCATCAACTCCACTTTTGCAAGAAACAGACGCAAAGAGACTAACTCCCCACGGAGAATATCCGAAAGCTGAAGAATGGGGGCTAAAACCAAAGGAGTCCAGCTGCCCTGAGGAGCCTGGCTGAATCCAGGAATCAGAAGACATGAGTTTCGTTGCCCCCAGTTTTCCCGCATGGCCACGGTCAGGTTTGGGCAGTGGAGAGAATAGACTGAGGGTCCACGTCCAGCCGAGTCTGTCTGTGGGAGGCTGCCGAGCTCAGAGGTCGTGCATGGCTGCTCGAAACCAGAACCACACCACGGAGACTTACGTGAATGAGGCTTGCTTCTGTCTTGTAACAGCAAGTCCTGCGGTCCGCAGTCCAGCCAGGAGGGCGTCTAGACTTGGAAACATTTCTCTCTGCATGTGCTCACAACATACGCCTATCTCTCTGAGTCAAGGAAATGACAGCCTCCCAGGAGTTTCTGTGAGGTGGAATCCTATGTGGCTCTGGGGACCCCCACTCACTCCCGGACACTGTAGGGACAGTGCGTCCCGTGTCTCTGGGGACAGCGCATCCCGTGTCTCTGGGGACAGTGCGTCCCGTGTCTCTGGGGACAGCGCGTCCCATGTCTCTGGGGCTCATAAGCACAACTTCAGGGGCATCACATCTATTCCCAGGTCTCTGCCTGTCCGAGAGCTTTGGAGCCCTTCTGAGTCTCACACATACACACACACACACACACACACACACACCGGCCGGAAGTTTGTTGCATTGACTGTCCTTATTTGAAATGGAGCCAGAAAATGTCATTTTTTAGTTATATGTTAACATATGTCCAAGATTAAATTCTGTAAGTGGGGAAGAAGAGAAAAGCAACATTGGATGGGCAAATATTAGTATCTGTCCTGGGGGGATGAGAATGAAGTCGTAAGTCTAGGAGGGAAAAGTTAAGAACCTGTATACCTACCGTGCCTTCCAATAGAGTGGCATTTCAAATCTGAATTATTTGTAATGCATAAGAAATCCAAACCAATACATTGAATGAAAGAGATACTAAACTGATATTCTTCCTAGGCAAATGATAGAAACAAATAAAAAAATCTCTCTAGGAAAAAATACTTGCAACCCAAGCACTTCAGAATTCTCTAGATTAAGATAAATCAGTACATTGGGTGCCTGGGGGGCTCAGTCGGTTAATTGGTTGCCTTTGGCTCAGGTCGTGATCTCAGGGTCCTGGGATTGAGCCCCACGTTACACTTCCTGCTCAGAAGGGAGTCTGCTTCTCCTCTCCTTCTGTCCTTCCTCCCACTTGTAC
Source organism: Potos flavus (assembly GCA_028534135.1). Lineage (NCBI taxonomy): Eukaryota > Metazoa > Chordata > Mammalia > Carnivora > Procyonidae > Potos > Potos flavus. The sequence goes on from JAPYYM010000054.1 coordinate 7,309, forward strand.
TCTCTCTTTCTCTCAAATAAACAAATAAAATCTTTTAAAAAAAAAGAGATAAATCAGTACAAGTTACAATTTAAAAATATAACACACAAATGCAACATAAACACAACTCAGCAAGAAAAAATAATAAAGGATTTCAGATGTTTGATTATTCATATACATAATATAAAATGGCTATTATAAAATGTTTAGAGAAATAGTCACTTTTTAAAAGGAAGAAAGAACAAGAACCTGTTTGGAAAACTACCAAAAACAAACACAAAAAAACTTTACTGGAACTGAAAATAATACTACCGTTGAAGTGAAAAAAACAATTTAGTGGCTGCTTACAGAATTAGATGCGGCCGGAGGGGAGACAGGCACCTGGAAAGCAGTTGTGAAAGACTTTGCCCAGAATGTGCCCAAGAGAGAAAGCGACAGAAAACCTAACAGAAGATGTGGATGTGACGTGAGTGGCTCTACCACATCTGATTGGACTTCTAGAATGTGACAGAAAGCAGGACAGAAGGATAGTGAAAAAAGGACAAAAATTTTTCCAGAGTTTATAAAGTATTTACTCTCAGATGCAGGTTTACAGCAAAATCCAAACAGGATAAATAAAACAGAATTTAACCCCAGAGATGTGCTAGTAAAACTGTAGAATCTTGAAGACAAATAACAGGTTTTTAAAAAAAATCCAAACGCAAAAGAAAACAATGAATCCCAAGTAGGCTTTCTAACAGATCAACTAAGCTGACAGAAGTTTAGCTGGATGAAGCAAGAAAAGACAGAGAGGACACAAATGACCAAATTCAGTAATAAAACAGAGACATTTCTGCTGACCTTTTAGACCTGAAAGGGGGGCATCTGGTGGCTCAGTCAGTTAAGTGTCAGACTCTTGATCTAGGCTCACGTCCTGATCTCAGGGTTGTGGGATCCCTGTGTTGGGCTCTGTGCTCAGTGTTGAGTCTGCTTCTCCCTCTTCCTCTGCTCCTCCCCCTGAATCTCACAAACAAACAAACAAACAAACAAACAAACAAACAAACAGGGGTTCCTGGGAGGCTCAGTCGGTTGAGCATCTGCCTTCAGCCCACGTCATGATCCCAGGGCTCTGGGATCAAGTCCCGCGTTGGGATCTCTGCTTCTCCTCCCTCTGCCGCTCCCCTTGCTCGTGCTCTCTCTCTCTCATACTCTCTAAAATAATAAATAAAATCTTTAATAAGTAAATAAAATCTTTCAAAAAAGAATTCAAAAGTGTGTAAGAGAATATTATGAACATTTTATGTTAACTTTTTAGACAGCTTAGATGAAGGTGGAAAATTCCCAGAATGACAGAAATTACTGAAACTGATTCAAAGAACTAGACAATTTGAACAGATCTATAACAACCACAGAGATTAAATTAACCATTAAAATACAATACCTTGGTTAAAAAAATAAAAGCCCAAGTGAATTTATGCATCAATTTTTTTATTCTTCAATTTCTTTATTTTGTAAATCTTATTTTATTTTTATGTATTGATTTTATAAAATATTGAAAGAAGGAATGAATTCTGTTCAAATGCTTTCGGAGAAAGGATAGAACACTCACCCTCTTGAATCAGTATTTACCAAATACTAAAATCATACAAACACATGGCAAAAAGCAAAACAAACTGTAGAGCAATATCCCAAATGTCTATAGATTCAAAAATTCTTAACATAGTATTATCAGGTTAAATCCAACAACATAGTCCAAGTGGGAATTATCCTAGGAACGCTCAGTCGATTTAAATCTAAACTTTGTCTCTAGTGTTCTCAACACACACAAATGTTATTATGTGAAGTGAGGGATACATTAATGAGCTTGATTGTGCTAATTATTACACAAGATACACTTATATCAAAACACCACATCGTGCACCCCAATGTTCATAGCGGCAATGTCCACAATCGCCAAACTGTGGAAGGAGCTGAGATGCCCTTTGACAGACGAATGGATAAAGAAGATGTGGTTCATACATACAATGGAATATTACTCAGCCAGCAGAAAGGGTGGATACCCACCATTTGCATCGATATGGATGGAACTGGCGGGGATTATGCTGAGATAAGTCAAGCAGAGAAAGACAATTATCATATGGTCTCGCTCATACGTGGAACATAAGGAATAGTGCAGAGGATCACAGGGGAAGGGAGGGAAAACTGAATGGGAAGAAATCAGAGAAGGAGACAAACCATGAGAGACTCTGGACTCTGGAAAACAGACTGGGGGTTGCAGAGGGGAGGAGAAGGAGGGTGGGGGGATGAGGTAACTGGGCAATGGATATTAAGGAGAGCATGGGTTGGGATGAGCACTGAGTGTTAATACACAACTGATGAATCGTTGAACCCTACAACAAAAGCTTATGATGTTCTATATGTTGGCTAACTGAACATAATGGAAAAAAAAAAAACCACCACATTGTATACCTTAAATACATATAATTTCGTTTTGTTGATAATACCATCATAAAGCTGATTTTTAAATAAACAATCAAATAATGTGACACACACTAGTAAACGGCAAAATGACATGATATCTAGTAGATGCAGAAAAAGCATTTCACAAAATCCAACATCATTCCTTATAAAAGCTCTCAGCAAACTAGGAGTAGGAGGGATAAGCCTGAGAGAGGCAGCTACGAAAAATGTCCAGCTAACATCATTCATGGTTGTGAACCAAAGGCTTTCCCACTAAGATCGGAAAAAAAGCAACGATGTCTATTGCCACTACCTCCATTCGACATTGAGTTAGTAATTCTGGTCATTACGATAAGGTAATAAAAACAAATTAAAGGTGTAGAATTGGAAAGGATGAAATTTGTGTGCCTTTATTCATGGATAACATGATGTTGTATGAAGACAATTCTAAGAAATGTACAAGATAAGCAAACAGCTAGAAAAATAAACGGGTTTAGAGAGGTTGCCTTCCTTATACAAGGGTAATATGTAAGAATCTGTTGTATTTCTATTTACCGACAGCGAATGCTCCAAGAATGAGATAAAGAAAATAATTCCGTTCACAACAGTTCCACAAAGAGTAAAACGCATGGTAGTAAATTTTAGAACAAGAGCCATAGAAAGTTCTGGACCTGTAGACTAAAAGCCGCCCTCTCTGCACAGAGAAATTAAAGAAGTCTCGCACAATTTTCATGGATTGGGAAAGCCAGTATCGCTGAGATGGCCATTCTCAGTGATGTGCCTGAGGCCTAAACACAATCCCTGTTGAAATCTCAGCAGGATGCTTTCCTTGAAATTAAGAAGCCTACTATGGCGTCTATGGAAATGCAAACAGCCAGAACAACGTTGAAAAAGAAGCACCTAGTGGGAGGCTGACACTGCCTCATTTCAGAACTTCCTGTGAAGCTACAGGAGTCAGGAGTCAAGTCAGCGTGGTCGGTCATAGCCCGAACGTCAGACCTTGAATTACAGAACTCTTGCAGGAGAAGTTTCGTGACCTTGGAATTGGCAAATACTTCTCAGATACAATACGAAACGCGTGATCCATAAATGAGAATTGGTCTTCATAAACCTGGAGCGCCTCTGCTCCTCCGAATGCATCGTCAGAGGTCCGGACAGACAAACCAGCAGGTGGGGGAAAATGTTCGCCGATTGCATATCCAATAAAGTACTGGGACCCAGGGTATAAAAAGGATGCTTATCCTCCAAAGATAGGATAAACAACCCAAATAAAAAGTAGGACAAACAGACGTTTCATCAGAGAAGATGTACAGGTAGCTCATAGCATTTCAGTTGTTCTTCCTCCCACGACTGCAGACTGTGTGGCCCTCGTCCAGCACTGCACACCTACATAGTACATGTTTAGCGCACGTGCCCTACGTATGCTTGACTTTAAATCTCTGTGTGGGGTTAGCTTTATGCGTTAACTGGGCCATGGGATGCCCAGGTATTTCAGCATTATTCTGGGTGTTTCTGGATGAGATTAGCTTTTGAATCGGGAGACTAAGGCAGATGGCCCTCCCCAGTGTGGGTGGGCCTCACCAAACCAGGTGAAGGGTTGACTAAAATAAAAAGGCTGAGTAAGAGAGCATTCTCTCTCTCTCTCTCTCTCTCTCTATCTCTCTCTATCTTTCTCCCTCCCTCCCTCCCTTCACCCACCTCTCTCCCCTCCTTCACTCTCCCTGACTGTCACAGAGCTGGGACATTGGTCCTCCCCTGCCTCTGGATATGCACTCAGATGGAAACTTCTGCCATTGGCCCTCCTGGCTCTCAGGCATTCAGACTCAGAGAAGGATTAGACTGACGGCTTTCCTGGGTCTGGAGAAGGACCCACAGAGTGTAAGACATTCCTGGCTATAAGTCTGTCCATCCATCCATCCATCCTTGGTGTGCTCTGGAGAACTCTGACTGCTAAAGTCTGAAATGCCATTGACCCCTTGAGCGCACATTCTGCACGAACACTGACACGTGGTCTTTGAGTGCAGACGCAACCTCCACCACGGGGCCATGCGACCCTGGGCACACGGTCCATTCTGCTGGAGTCCATAGTGGGAAGACACACACACACACACACACACACACACACACACACACACACCTCTGTCCGTCTACACCCTGGGTCACGGACGGTCACTGGCATTCGTCCAACAGTCCGTTTGCAGATTTCCGCCTCCTCTCCCGCTCCGCGACGTGGCACGAATGGAGGCAAAGGTGCTAAGCCTCCCCGGCGTGGGCAGTTCGCCCGCTGCCTCCCTGGGCGGCCACCTCCCCGCCAGTACAGAGAAGGTCTCGGTGAACCCGTCCAGCTTCAGCTGGGTCATTTTGCGCACAGCGCTAAGCGCCGGCGAGGGTGCTGACGCCGTCCCTGACACCGGATCGTGGCAACGACTCTGAGAAGCTGAAAATGTTTATTGGAATGTTCAAATGTACTTTAGAGTTAGTACTGCTTTTAAGACTTCGAGTCAGAAATCTGCACCAGAAACAGCCCCGGGTGGTTGGCCCCCCACTGCGAGGACAGCTGTTGATTATTTTCTTTTCCATTATTTTGAGAAGCCAGCAGGGCAGTTTGGGGAGTAAAACCAGCACACAGTCTGAAAGCAAAGCGGAGGGAAAGAGAGGCAGACCTTTCGTTCGGGTGCTCGAGACGTGACAACGGGGTTCTGCCCTGACCGTTAGGCTCCTGGGGCCTCGAGACCCTACACGGGGCTGCTCCCTGCTCCTCCAGCCTCTTGCTTCTTAAAAAAAAAAAAAAAAAGCAAACTCTAAAATAAACCGGTGGCCCGGCAAAGAGCTTCCAGGCCCTGGCAGGTGTGCCGTGTTCTTCGAGCGGCCCTGGCGTGTCTGGTGAGACGACGCGGGGGTTTCCCAGCGGGGTCCCGTTGTGGCCTGCCGTGATGTTGGTCCCCAGCACCTGCTCTGGGCTGGGAAGCACAGGACATCCCCGTTTCCGCACAGCCGTGGTGTCTGGGTGGGCCGTCTGCCATCGGCTTGCCTCCCCCTCCGGTCCGCTGGATGCTGGGACCTGCTGCCCGGGCCCTTCCCCACGGGGAGTCTCTGCGGAAGCCCCAGGGCTGGGCTCGTCTCCGCATCCTCGCGCGAGGGGCCAGGCCGGCCGGAGCAGGATGGATTTCCCGGAAACCTTGGCAGAACCGAACGGAACGGCCTCCCTCTCTGCGCCGCGAGCCTCTCGGGTCCGTCCGCCTTCCCCGGTGGGCGCGGCCGGGCCGCGGTGGGGTGACGGGGGCGGCGGCCGGCAGCGCGGCCTCCCCGACGGGGCCCCCCGCCTCTGCCTGCAGCTCGGCCTGCGGGTGGCTCTGCTGACCTCTCCTCCCCTTAGGAAATGCTGCCCCGGTTCGAGGTTCGACGTTACCTGACACCTGCCTCGTCTCCGCGGAGGGCTGAGCTCGGGGTTCTTACCGGCGGGACGGGAGACAGGAATTTCAAAGGCAAGTTCTTTGTAAGAATCTCACGGTTGCAGGTGAGATCACTGTGCCTTTCCTCCCCCTCTTCTCGTCTGGCCTTGGTGTCTGAACTGCTCTGGCTTCTCACCAGATCAGTGAGCTTGCCGTCTCCAGGGCGGCTCTGAGGAAGGAATCCCCTTCCATGAGAGCCGCGACCGTCCCCCGTTCCCGCCAGCCCCCCGACCCCTCGCGCGGGAGACCTCGGTGGCAGAGCTCCGCGGCTCTTGTCTCTGCTTCAGCCGCCCGCAGAACTGAGCTCCCGGGAGCTGCCGGAGTTCTGCCCGGGCCTGTCTCCTGTCGGGGACTCCCTGAACCGGGATGGCTTCCCGGGGCCGATCCCCCAACGCGCTGCCCACCCCTCCAGGCCGAGCTCGGGGGTCTATGCGGGGAGGGGGCTCCTCACTCCTCGGGGTTGCCACGCTGTGTAGTCACCGGCCGCGGCTCTCAAACTCTGCGCGATGCTCTTCTGTGAATGCTTTCTCTCTCCCCCGACCAGATTATAACCACTCGAGGTTAATGTCTCCAGCTTACCCATCTTTATAATCCCACAGTGTCTAGCTCACAACAGGCTCTCGATAAATATCTGCTAAATGCAACTAAAACCCTGCTGCCCCACAAAGGCAAACATCTTTCTTCTGGGACGATGCATCCACACGGCCATTTACCCCAATTTATTAGGCACTGTTGCAGATCACTGGTTAATCAATAAGAGTAAGGGGCTTCTGGGGGATATTGGGACATGTGGAGCGACCCAAGTTCATGAATTCCTGGTCTCAAGCATGTTCAGACACAAGCTTGGTTAAGATGGGGCTGAGGAAACGGACAGGTTACTTTTGGAGCCCTCTGGAAGGAGAAGGCTGAAGAGACTCGCTTGCTGAAGTTCTGCTAAATTATATTCCTCTCATGGCTCCCTATCCATGCGCCATAATTGTATGTTCAAAGACAATGCATTATTTAAACAAGAATATACTCTCTATTAGTTCCTCGCTCTGGGTTAATGGCTGGCTAAAGCAATTATAGGGCCCCGGGGAGGGACTTGCAGAAGAGGAACCAGGACGCACCACCGGGAATACGTGCCTCTTCTTTATTGCCGTAATTAAAGATTTTTATGTAGTGTACGAAGGGATCGTAAGAATGTTAAGGATGCTGTAACGACCCGCGAATTTCTCCCGTGCTAGTGTAGGAAACAGAGCAAGACGGATGTGGCTGAGCCGCACAGGGTACCTGAGACAGCTTGTGTCTTTCTTCAGCATTCCTTGAAAGGACTTGCAAGCAGTGTTGTGATCATTCAAAAGCCGTGATCTCACAAACAGATAGGAATTAGTTCAAGGCGGGGGGCAGATACTAGGGCTATCGGAGGGGCTTACAATCCGCAAATCACTAAGGTCATGAAAGCGGCCAGAGAGAGCTCGTTTCTAGTGATTCTTACCCAACGGACCATCCCGGTCCTTGGGCACAGATGTCTCTTTTCCATCCTCAAACCCAGACCCCTGCCCTCCTTCCTGACCCCGTCTGCCCCTTCCTCTTGCCCGCCTCTGTCCCTCCGGTGTCCCCTGTGTAAGTGCACCTGCTTGTCTCACCTCGATCTTCTTTGGCTTCGCTGCCGTTCATCACCCGCCCGGACCATCCCCTGTTCTGGGCCCTCCTCCAAGCTCTCCAGCCCGACCCCAACTCATGGACCCAGCTATGCCTCAGTTCTCCCCTCTAGTGTTGGTCCCTCTGCGCTCACCAGGGGTGCGAGCGGCAGAGCTGTGAGGGAGCCCGGGTCTCCTACCAGACAGCAGTCGTCCCCAGAGCGTATCCCCGGATTTCCAAATAAAGACGACATTTAATGGAGCGTAAGTCCATCCTCATAATTCTGGCATTGATTCCGATATTGTTTCCCTAATAATAATATGGAAAGTGCACCTTCAGCGAGTCCCTGAGGAGTAATGCCTTTGCACAAGCTCTTTCCTTGAGTGCGGGTGAAATCTTCGACTTGCTTGTAACCAACCGCACACACAAGAGTGGAGGGATGTCAGTCCCGTGAGCGGGTTACATTGCAGAAGACTCCCCCTCAGCAGACAGCAGGAAAGCGCCTTGCGCGGCTTCAAAGCTGCCATATACCGAGGGGCTTCCGGTGGGCTCTCGGAGCCGAGCGGTCCCCCGCCGACCGTCAGCAAGCGAAGGAACACGTCAAGCCCGTAACTGCAGGAAAATGCTCTCCTAATAACTTGACTGAGCTTGGAAGCACGTCCTTCTCCATTCGGGTCTCCTGGGAGCCTGCAGATCGGTCAACATCTGAGATCGGGAATTAGAATCTGGATAAACCGCGCTCACACTGAGGACCCACGGAAGCTGTGAGATGATACACGGGTGTGGTCTGGAGCCCCGAGTTCGCAGTGGCTGTTGCACAGCAGAGAGCGCGGTCGCGGGTCCCTGAAGAACGTCGGGGGACAAGGGGTGGCGCCCAGCGTCCAGGTTCGAGTCCTGCTCTTCCACGTGCGAGCTGCTGGAGCTTGGACAGATGAGTGCTGTGCTCGGTGCTTCAGGGAATTCCCTCGTCTGTCAGGTGTAGCACTAACAGTACCTGCCTTGATTGTGCAGTGAGGAACGGATGCACTCGAAAAAGGC